>MJUU01015182.1:93498-118533 GCA_002080025.1 Modiolus philippinarum | reverse complement strand
AACCACCCAAACTGCCACATACAACAGCTGTAATTTGCATTGGTAACAATATAGGAATTACTATTCCTACACTTGCTAAAATAACAGAAGCTGATATTAAAGTCGTGTCTACGCCATCCGTTGCATTAACTCCTCGTTTATATTTTTTGTATAATGATTTACGTTTATCGCTCTCATTTATTAAAGTTTTTTTCTATTTCTGTTTTTTTTTGTAGTCTATAATTTTGTCCATCTTCTGTAGGTAATTCTGGATATAAATCTGGGTCTGTTGGTTGCTTCATTTTTAAGGGTATTATTTTGTTAATTACAGTTTAAACAAAATTTTCATTTGACATTAAAAATACTTTATTACAACTACGTTCGCTGATAAATATAAACTTAACAACGACTATAAATATTTACATGTTTGTTGTAAGGTCAGTTACTAAAATCGATTCATCATTTATTCACCTATTGAATTTAAATTCTTAAAGTATTGGCTATTATATAGTAATACATAATAAACTGGCTCTTTATTGATAATTTACATTTATGAACTATTACATATCATATATGCTGTATACTATTTACTAGGACATGAGTTTTGAATGACAAGCCAAGCGTATTGTGTATTAGCTATTTATATCAATATTTACACACACCAGGAACAAAAATTAAATGTCAGTATTACATAGTAACACATAATAAACTGCTTAACTATTACCCGGTAATACAACTTTCACGACAGATTTATCTAACTTTAGTTTCTGTAATTCATTGTGTATTACTCGGTAATTCATATTCAGTATTACATAGTAACACATAATAAACTGACTGTTTATTGAAAATCTATATTCATTAACTATTACCCGGTAAAACAACTTTCACGACAGAGTTATCTAACTTTAGTTTCTGTAATTCATTGTGTATTACTCGGTAATTCATATTTTAATTTTCTTTTTTGTGTGTATGTTAATATTTTTTTTATTATAGTGTATTACCCGGTAATTCATATTATTATTTTTCTTTATTGTGTATTACCCAGTAATTCTTTAATTGCTAAACTCCCGGAATTTTTTTTCTCACTTCTTCCTGTACAACTTTTTCCCCTTCCCTGAACCTCCGGCTCTCATTTTTTTGAGGGGGGTCAAAATTTTTTCTCATTTTCCCTGTGTAACTTTTTCTCCTTCGCTGAACCTCCGGCTGTTTTTTTTTCTTACTTTTCCCTGTGTAACTTTTTTTCCTTCGCTGTACTCCCGACTTCTCTTTTTGTTTGGTTGGGTGGGGTCAAAATGTTTTATTTTATAACCCTATACTGGTTATGCATATCCCGTGGGCGAAGCAAAGCGGCGGCCACGGGATATGCATAACCTATAACTACTTCCATACAGCTCATTAAAATTATTGCAGTAGGTGTTAACATATGTGTTATCGTCTCGTGTTCATTTACTCCATATCCTTTCGTAAAGTATTTATTACCGGACTTACAAACACCAACTGTGACAAAACTGGACTTTTCACTGGCAGTATGACGGGTGCCACGCGTGGAGCAGATCATGCTTACCCTTCTATAGCACCTGATGATACCTTAGTTTTTATGGGTTCACACTGTTAGTGCTTTAGTTTTGTTTACTTATGCTGTCTCAATTCGTGCTGGACATGAATTGCTGTGATATTGGATTTTAAAGTAAGTGAGAACCGAACCGCCAATCCAAAACAAATAATCCAATGACAATGGCAACACCGGAAACAAAAAAGAAACAGAGACACAGCATGAGTACGGCACAGAAAAGAAAAACGAAGATACACATACACAAAGATGAACAACACGGACCCAATAAAAAACCAAGGGATGATCAGGTGCACCGGTAGAGTAAGCATCTCCTGCTTCTTATAAGACACCCACCGCGATGAACATATCAAATCCGGTAATAAAGTCAAATCCGGTAGAGGAAACAACAATTAAGCTTGAAAGGGAAAGATCTGTGTTCATCTGGGAAACAGATATCCCATAGCGGTCAACAAGATGGTGATGTCGACCGTAAAACTTCTGGAGGGATGACTTCAAGTTTTGGGTAACATACCCTTGTTGAAGTAGCCTATTTGTGAGCAACCGGGCTCTATCAAGGAAGTCACTGTATCGAACACAGGCTCTTGAATAGCGAATGAGCTGGGAGATGTAAACTCCATATGCCGGCGCTGTTGGGATGTTGCTACAAAGAAAAGGGAAGTTTACTATTGGAAAGGTGAAGTCATCGCGTTTGTCGTACAGCTTAGTTTCAAGTCTACCTCTGTTGTCAATTTCGAGATGAAGGTCAAGGAACGAGGCTGATGTAGAAGTCTCTGTGGTATCCTTAATTTCGAGCTCTTTTGGATAGATCAGATGAAGAAAATCACCAAAGCGAGGGTTGTTTAGTGACAAAATATCATCTATATAACGGAAGCTAAAATTCAAGGACTGGGCCAGTTTTTTTATGTTTGTCTCAACGAAGTTGAGCAGGACTATTGGAGAACCCCCGGCGCATTTAGGGGTATATCTTAGTAACTATGCAGGGTAGGGTCATCAAACTTTGCATGCAGGTGTATCATGGATTGACTCACAGCCTCCAAGAAAATTAGGTCTCTCTGACCTATATTTATTGCTTGAGTGGCTTGCATTTAAATTAACATACAAGTTCATATCTCAGTAACTATACATAGTAGGAATATCTAACTATGCATATGCATGCATCTCTGATGGTAGGTCAGACTCCATGCAAAATTGGTCACTTTGACTTACATTTTCCGCTTGAGTGACTAACATAAAAAAAACAAAAACATTTAGCCCAGTCCTTTAATTTCAGCTTGAACTACATAGACGATGTACTTTCTATTAATAATCCAAAATTCAAGGAATATTTACACCAGATCTATCCCAATGAACTTGAAATTAAAGAAACTACTAATACACTTTCTTCAGCTTCGTACTTTTCACAGCTGATTCGTTACTGTCGAACATGAAGTTTATACAGTGATTTTTTTTAATAGAGCAAAAACACTGTTCCAAAAGCTGCTTAGTCAGGGATTTGTTCAGCCTTTGTTACTTTAATCCCGTTAGAAATTATGTGGCGGTCACCATGACATTATTGACAGATATGACGTGACTGTGTACCGAATGAAAACGGACATTTTCAGCTAGATTTCACGTCTTCACGGATTTGACATGGCCGGATTTGACTCAACCCTGGATTGACTTACTGATAGTGTGACGGGTGCTACTAGCGGAACAGGACATGCTTACTCTTCCGGAGCACCTGATGTCACTCCCGGTTTTCATGGGAGTTCACACTATGAGTGTCTTAGTTCTTAATGTTATCTTTTTATTTCCGTGCATTGTAGCTGTCTCACGTCATTGTTTTTTCTTTGTTTTGCTCTGTTGCCGTTTTTGCCATGTCTTTGGACTTCGATTTTTGTAGTTATCGCTTCCCTTGTTCCTTCGGTATTCTGCTGCAGGTGTTTCATCTTTTTGCTTCGGTTTTCGTTTGCCGACGTATTCTGAAATTTTACAAATTCGCGACATTATTAAGTGCCATAAAGTCCTTTTGATTTTCGTTGTCCACGAATATAGCTCCTTTTGTTTCCGTATGTTTTTTAGGTTGATTTAAAGAAGAGACTTTGAAAAAATTATAAATATGATATAGAATTTGATTTGAATGAAGTGATTTGGTCAGGTGCAAAAGCGGAAATTTTATATTTTAGTAAGACAAGTTTTATCACTTAGATTTTTTTATTCAAATTCAAATAGACGTAACTGATGAAATTTATATCTATTTGAATTTGCAAAAAAATCTACGGAAATTTTTTTTTCCACTTTTTTGCTTCTTATTTTATAATCTGAGAACACGGTTAAGTTATGCAAAATTACATTTGGTTTGAAAAGTTGCATTTAAAAATTTTTTTAAAGCATTTGTTTCAATATCAAAGGTCGTTAAATAGCAATCGGGTTCCACATGGATAACGATGTGTGGAAACTGAACAGGACCATAAACCAATCAGTATTGTAAAAAAAAAACGTGTAAATTAGAAAAAAAATGTTTTCAGGTTGTTCGGTCTTGGCATGGGGAAGTTTTCTTAGTATAGTTGTAGGCCCTTGCAGAAAGTGCAGTATCTAAATTTTCAAAACCATTTGAGGCATAGATTGTATTTGTCCCTTACTTTATTTGTAGCACATCCACGCGGCTTTAAATTTTAGTGCTTGTCTTTAGGATTTGTTCCCGAATATTGATGTAAGAAGGAAATTTTTCAATTCAGATTTCCCCCTTTTTCATGTAATAGTTATATGAAAAAAAAGGAATAACAGGAAAAATCTACAATGGCTGAAAATTACAATTACATGCTACAATTTGCCAGTGAAAACATATGAAAAACACAAAATAAGACTATACACAGACGTAAACAACGATAGGAACTCGGGACAGCCCGACTTTGTACCGGCACCGGCAAAAGCCAGCGGAAGGGTTAAACCGGTTTATTGTTACCCAAACCTCCTGTTTATCTGTCCCGTTTTTCTATAGTATAATAGACAATACACTCCATGACCACAATCTGAGGAGAGAAAAAGACAATACGTAATTTTGAAAGATGGGTCAAGGGGTAGTCGCCGCTAATCTGCCGGCTAGCTAGCCTAGTCTGCTGATAGAACACTGTCGCACTACGGAAGAAAAATCAAACTCTAAACTTCGCGAAGGGTTTGGTCAAGAATCATCATAAATTTCAGTAGACATCGTCAATATTAGTGAGAGGCAAGTATGTGTGTAAAATTTTCAGGTCACTAGATCTCAAAGCAAATTTAACTGATGCATCAGTATATCTTGTCGATAAGGAATATAAGTTATGTCTCAGCTGTTCTTGATTTTTAATCAGTTTGTGACATTTTTAACAACATTACCGAAAAACGAGGATTAGAAATGCCCTTAGTAATAAGCTGTTTGCTTTGTCTATAAAAACTATTTGAATCAGATTAAGTATCTCTGTTTAATTGCCGGTACTTGCAAAAACTTTTCTCCGAGAAATTTCCTCTGCATAGTTGCCGGCCCTTGCAGAAAATGCAGTTTACAAAGTCTTAATTACGTGAAATAATCGAAAGGGGTGTTTTTCGTATTGGTGTCAAGATTAATATGACGAAAACATGTGCTTGATGACCATTTGATTCGGGTTTGGCGGGGTTTGCATTTTTGTAAATAAATATTCTAGTCCGAGTAATAGTGAAAACTGTACCTACCCTTAAAAAAGATAAACATCCTGGCTTCTAGTTTCTGCCTAACGTAAGATAAAACCAATATCCATAATCTTGTTCTGTTAAGAAAAGTGTTCTGATCTGCAAATATTTTGGAAATAAATATTCTGGCTCGACAAAATTTGCCGTCTCCCAATCAGAATGAAATGGTCTTCTAAAAAACTAATGCATAAATCAAAATAGAGACTAAGACGTGAATATTATTCTTAATGTCGTTTTATTTATTTCCTTCCCTTGTGACTGTCTCACGTACTTGTTTTCTTTTTGTGTCTCCCTCTTGTCGTTTATGCCATGTCTTTAGGCTTTGATTTTTGTAATTATCATTCCATTGTTCCTTCGGTATTCTATTGTAATTGATTATAGCAACACCGTTACTATTCGACCCACAAAAACAGAAATTTGAAAGAAACTTACCTTTTATATTTGCGGAAGCAGGCAGCTTATTTAAATGGACGTTAGTATGCTTGTGTCTGACTTATGTCACGTGACATGTCTCGAATAAAAAATGAACTTTGCAAAAATAATATAAAAATTTGGGGTCAGAGGCCTCTTTGTCAGAAAATGAGAATGGTTTAGTTGCATTTGATTTATGTAATCTTGTGTTTTGTTCCTTCGGTATTCCTCTGCCGTTGTTAAGTTGAAATGCAAGAGAAAATTATAATGAATGCCTTTCCGGTACATTGGAAAGATATTATTGGGATACAAAAATCGTTTTCTTTTTTTTTCTTCTTTTCACAGAGGTGTCTAAGTGGGTAAGTGTAGGTCGATGAAATCTGGTGGTGTTTCGTAGTTGTTGTTGAAGTTGTGATTGTAACCGTCTTGGATCATTTCGTTATAAGGGGAGGGGGTTATTTTAGAAAACACCCTAAACATGTTTTGTGATTTAATTCGGAAAGGGTAATAAATAGGTAGTGAATTGTAACGGGAAAAATGTTTGTTAGGTTATGACCGATATTTTGTTCATTTGGGGTCGGTCCAATTAATTCAGCCCACCTATATATTGATATGGGGTCTTTGCGTTGAACATACATGTGTAGGTGCTATGAGTTATTGCTAAAAAACTTTGAACTTTGACATGAGACATTGCTATTGGATGTATTCAGAAACAGTAATAGATAGCAGATAACAAGACCAATTACATGTCTGGACCTGGTTCACCGTCACTCATGTTCAACCTAGAAAGTGTTTTTTTTTTCAATCTAACAGAATATCATGAAGGTTTACCAATTCAAACAAGTATTCATTTACCTTATTACCATAAATTCTTCAAATGCAAGTTATAATTGAGATTATATTAAGTTCAACCCTATTTCCATCTTCGCTAGCCAAGGGTTACGATCCGCTCCTCTCATCTTCACACTTGGCAGATCAAGTAACTAAATACCGAAGTTACTGTGAATTTAAATTCTGCATATGCGCATTTCGACAACTTATTTCTCACCAGTGCAGATAAAATCTAAACATTTGGAAGACCATTAACTCAAAGATGTTAAAAAAACTGATAGAAAACAAATAACCAAAATCATCTAAATATAAAGCCAAAATTAGCTAAGGAGAGAGCTTTGCGAGAGGGAGATACTCCTTAGTTTTACAAAACTTACAAAAAATTAGATATTGCAAGGTTCCAAATAGAATCGGCTTTCGGGTCAGCGCCGAAGTACTGACTACTGGGCTGGATTTCTGTAGTCTCAAATCCACGTCTTTGATTGGTTGCAGTTTTACCTTCACTGCAGCCAATTAATTAACTTACATTCAGATTTTGAATATATATCGAAACAATAAAATTTAAAATATGGCGTTAAGTGACTTTTCTGTTTTGCAAAATTTCCATGATTTACTTTTGAAGGTTTATTTCCTTGAAGTCAAATATATTGTGAATTGTTGCATTATTAGATGCAATAAATAATCATTTATTATTACAATAAATCACACTGAAACTCTTACTTCAAAGGGAGATAATTTGAAACTGATGTTTCACATATTGTTGCTCAATCCGCCAAGGGTGAAGAGGAGAGAAGCTGATCGCAACCCTTGGCTAGCGAAGATGCCCTATTACTGTAATAGACAAAAAAAGAAGAAGAAGAAGAAAAAAAAAACAAAAACAAAAACAAAACTAAATGTACAAAGTTGAACAAAGCATAAAATGAAAATAGTCCATATCACTTCAGCAAAGGTGAAAAACATATCTGAGTTTCAAATAAACACATACTTTGAATCTTTATGAGAAAACATATGAAAGCAATGCAAAAATTCAAGAATAGCTGCCCATGGTCAATGCGTTCAAAACTCTGCAACGTCTCTGGACAAAAATTGAGTACCATGATGATATAATATGATAGAATAAAGTACAAGTTCAATTATATATAAATTTGACATTTTTTTTAAATCAAAACTGGCCTAAAGGGGAGGTTCACATCACCAATGTGTTCAAACAACTGTGACAACTTCCAAAAGTATTTAGTCAGAAATGTTAATCTTTCAGATTACACAAACCAGACACTGTAATGTTAAAATATGCTGAAAAATGACTAAGTTCAACAATGCATAAAAAATATACAGAGGAAGAAGTGATTAAAATGTTAGAGTTTCTGATCGACAATATATTTGTCCAGTTTGGAGGACTTGTTTTTCAACACACTATCGGAATTCCTATGGGCACAAACTGTGCGCCTCTCCTAGCCGATCTGTTTCTTCACTCTTATGAAGCTGAATTCATCGAAGGGCTTCTTCAAAATAAAGATAAAAGACTGGCACAATCCTTTAACTTTAGCTTCCGTTATTCCGATGATATTTTGTCGCTTAACAACCCTCGCTTTGGTGATTTTCTTCATTTGATCTATCCAAAAGAGCTCGAAATTAAGGATACCACAGACACTTCTACATCAGCCTCGTTCCTTGACCTTCACCTTGAAATTGACAACAGAGGGAGACTTCAAACTAAGCTGTACGGCAAACGCGATGACTTCACCTTTCGAATAGTAAACTTCCCTTTTCTTTGTAGCAACATCCCAAAAGCGCCGGCATATGGAGTTTACATCTCCCAGCTCATTCGCTATTAAAGAGCCTGTGTTCGATACAGTGACTTCCTTGATAGAGCCCGGTTGCTCACAAATAGGCTACTTCAACAAGGGTACGTTACCCAAAACTTGAAGTCATCCCTCCAGAAGTTTTACGGTCGACATCATCATCTTGTGGACCGCTATGGGATATCTGTTTCCCACATTACAACAGAACTTTCCCTTTAAAGCTTAATTGTTGTTTCCTATACTGAATTTGACTTTACTACCGGATTTGACATGTTCAACACGGCGGGTGTCTTATAAGAAGCGGGAGATGCTGACTCTACCGGTGCACCTGATCTCACCCATGGTTTTATATTGGGTCCGTGTTGTTCATCTTTGTGTGTGAGTGTCTTCATTTTTCTTTTCTGTGCTGTACCCATGTTATGTCTTTGTTTTTTTCTGCCCCTTTTTTTGTTTCTGGTGTTGCCATTGTCCTTGGATTGTTCGCTTTTAGATTGACGGTTCGGTTCTCACTTACTTCGACATTTATTTTTCAAATCTGCCCAAAAAGGGAGGTGCACATCTTCAATGTGTCAACAACAACTGTGTAAAGTTTCAAAAGCACCAGATATAAGGAGTCAGAGTTTCAGATTACACAAACTCAGTACTGTACTGTTAAAATTTAATGAATTTAATGATAAAATGACTAAGTTCAACAATCCATAAATTCGACAATTTTCATCCAAATCTCACCAAAAGAGGAGGTGCACATTTTTAATGTGTTCAAAACAACTGTGCAAAGTTTCAAAAGCATCAGGGATAAGGTGTCTGAGTTTCAGATTACACAAACTCAGTACCGTAATATAAAAATTTGATGAAAAAATGACTAAGTTCAACAATGGATAAATTCGACAATTTTTATTCAAATCTCACTAAAAGGGGAGGTGCACATCTTCAATGTGTTCAAAACAAGTGTGCAAAGTTTCAAAAGCATCAGGTATAAGGTGTCAGAGTTTCAGAATACGCAAACTTAGTACCGTAATGTTAAAATTTGATGAAAAATTGACTAAGTTCAACAATGGATAAATTCCAAATTTTTTTTTCCAAATCTCACCAAAAGAAGAGGTGCACATTTTCAATGTGTTCAAAATGACTGTGCGAAGTTTCAAAAGCATCAGGTATAAGGTGTCAGAGTTTCAGATTACACAAACTCAGTACCGTAATGTTAAAATTTGATGAAAAAATGACTAAGTTCAACAATAGATAAATTCCACATTTTTTTCAAATCTCACCAAAAGGGGAGGTGCACATCTTCAATGTGTCCAAAACAACTGTGCAAAGTTTCAAAAGTATCGGGTTAAAGGTGTCGGAGTTTCAGATTACACAAACTTGGTACCCCCAAAGCGTGACGGACGGACAGACGGACGGACGGACGGAGTCGAGCGGCTCCTAGACCTGCGGTCACCGTTGGTGACGCAGGTAAAATTGCTGGAGAAAATGTATGTCTTGTTACGATCTACATTTGCAGCAAAGGAAAAGGTGATTGAACTAACAGTTTGGAACCTATGGACCAAGAACTGATTTTCGATAATCGATTTGCGGTTTTTCGTTTTCCTTCGCTTGTCGCTTGATACCATTATAGTAACAATAATATATTAAATACAAAAAAAGTACAGGAAGATGTTTCCTTCAAAATCAGGTCAATATCAAAGTATCATGGACAACCAAAATCAATGTATATTGATAAATGTACATATTAAAGGTATATATATATATATATAGTGTCTTAGTTTAATCGGTTAATCTGAAATGAGAGCATTATGGCACAACTTCCGGAAAGGCCTATCGATTGTTCTTCGAACAATTGACATACTAGTTCTTATAATTTTTTCCAAAATAATTGAAGGTTGCACCCTTGAGAATTTTGATTAATTTTGAATTTAATTCAAATCGCTTGCCTTTGTATAGAGCTTTCCAAAAACTATAAGAAAAAGTGGGGATCACGGGACTTATTATCTAATTATTTCACAAAATTAAAATTTTCGTAGTTACTGTGTTTTCTTTGTAAATTATGTTTTGCAATTTTCATTTCGGATAATTTTACAGTACACTTACCATCCTGAAATTTAGATTTAAACTGAATGATAAATGAATAGATATATGCCTATCATTTGTGTTTTTGAGAGAAATTTTTAATGATGTCCCCAGATTTTGACATGCTTTAGGCTTTCTTTAATGAAAAATTCCCATCAGAGCAAACAACTCAAAATGGCGGAATACTACCGAACATCTGAAAGTCAAATATTGTTGAAAGAGTGCCTATGTCTGTTGTCGCTTTATTTTTCAAGATAAGTTGAGTATTTGTATCACATTTCATATCAGTTATGAACAGTTCTGAATTATTTAATCTCTGATCTCAACCATGTTTTTGGCGTCGTTTTATTCATCTTTGTTGTGTGTTTGTCTTAGTTTTTCGTTCCTGTGCAGCACTCATGTTAAGTTTTTGTTCCGTTGTTTTTTTACGATGTTGCTATTTGATTATTTGTTTAAGAAATATCGGCAGTCGAATACCGACAAAGGAACAAAGGAGTGGTATTTACAAAAATCGAAGTCCAAAGACATGGCAAAAACACAGAAACCAACGACGTTAGACAGCTACAAAGCACAGAAATAAAAACACAACATTCAAAACCAAGGCACTCACAGTGTGAACTCCCATGTACTTGAGATTGACACTAGGTGCTCCGGAAGGGTAAGCATGTCCTCTGTTAATGGCACCCGTTACACGGTCAGTGAGGCATATATGTTTTTGAAAGATCTGTTAGGTTGCTGATTGGTTAATGAAGATTTGGTTCTCCATTATTTGTTAACATCTAGTACCAACAATGAAAATTCATATTACAACCAGACTTATTCACCTCATCTTTAACAATTAGTTTATATGAACGTGTGACCAAACCCCTTAGCTTAGCACATTTATTCTGCGATAAATACGTATATAATTAAAGCCCTTTTTCGAGGAACCTTTGGAAATATTGTATTAATGATTAAATATAGTAATTGTTTAATTTCAGGATTTTACTTGTGAATACTCTTTGATAGGGAAAATAGGAGTTTGGGGTACCCATAAACTGGTTTGACGCTACTGCTAGCACTTGCTAATGCCGGTACCAAGTCCAGCTATCCCGAGTTCCTATTGTTGTCTACGGTCGTCTTTTGTCTTTTTATTGTTTTTTCGAACATGCAGATCCCTGGTGGATTGTGGAAAGTGATTATGATTTTCGACCTTTTAGATGTGTCCTGTTTTCTTCCCCCATTTTTTTTTATCTTCTAAAAAATTTGATTTTATTTACAATTAAGAGAGACATTAAGCGTAAAATACAGATACAGAATAAAAATCAAATTACGTAAAATTGAGTCCCAGAGACTGAGATTCTAGTGATCAATTGACAAAATGCTTCTAAGCCATGCCAATTCTGATGACCAACAACAATAATGTTTTTCCATTAGGTCCAATGTTAAGCTAGTTATCCGTTTTTGTCAGGTCCAACTGAAATGGGTAATCTTTGTAACGGACAATCATCATTCCAATACAGTTTAGTTAATTTTGCTTCAATAGTTTCAGACCAGAAGGTGAAAAGGAAGATTTTCCTATAGGTCCAATGTTAAACTGTGTTCAGTGTGGCCATATTTTTTGTCTGGTTGGAATGAAATCAAAAAACAATCTTTGAAAAGGACCTTCCATACCTGATGTTCAGGTAAAGTTTAATTAAATTTACTTCAGTGGTTTCGGAGGGGAAGATGAAATATGATTCTCCCATAGTGTCAAATGTTAAACTGTGTTAAGAACTTTCGGTCATGTTTTTGTCGGATCGAAAAGAAATGAGAAATCTTTGTACAAGTTCCTCTAAACAATATTCATGGAAAATTTGGTAGAATTTGCGTCACTGTTCTCAGAGGAGGACAAGATGTAAATATGATTTTTCGCATAGGGTCCAATGCGACCATTTTTCAAATTTTGTTGGATCGGAACAAAATGAGCTCCTGTTTTAAGGATATTTCATGCGTCATCTTTATGATGATTGGTTGAATTTGCTTCAGCGGTTTAAGAGGAAAAGATCAAAATGTGAAAAGATAACGGATTACAGATGTCAAGTGATGGCAACAGCTCACACTTACCCTGTAGGTCAGGTGTCCTTAAAAGTGTATAGAATTTTTCAGATAAGGGCAAACGTCATCAACTCCACGCTTGATACATTGCACATAAAAAATTAGTGATCGTCAGTTGGGTAGTAAACTCCATAGGTCTGAAAAAAATCTCTATAGAAATATCCGAACTATCTGTCAAATTACGATGGCCACCATTAAATTTCTGTACTGATATTATAACTGTGGATTCATATAAATGTCACTAAGTTGACATATTTTGAACAATAAAGTACTTCAATATACTTTAATTTGTCAGTGAACATATCAAGGTAAATTAATTTTATATTTACATAACTGTGGTGCGATTGAAAAAAGACGCGTTTGAATCAAAACATTTTATTTTCACAGCTATTTGCTTAAAATACAAAAAGAGTAATAAATACCGTACTTATATTCTCCATGGTCAGCTTTCTGTTGAAGAACCATGAGCAATACATACACGTTCTTGACATTTATACTTTCACATGATGAAAGATGGAATATACAATGTTGCAGCACACTTACAAACTTTATACAAATGTACGAAAACTGCACTGTATATAAAAGTTTTTTGACAAGAAAATGGTCACTGATTCAATTGTTGCCACTCTGATATCATGCATATGGATGTAATTGGTGAATAAAAGGATATGGAGTAAATGCACATGAGACAAAGTCTCTACAAATACATGGTAAAAAACAAGCAAAAGAACAACGCTTTTATTGTTGTTCTTCATCTTGAAGTCACCATGAGGCCTTCAACAATGAGCTTTGCTCATACCTCATAGTAAGTTCAAGACGGCCCCTAGCACCGGTTTTAGCGGAATTCTTTGCTAATTGTCGAGCAACGCTACATCCATGTCTTTCTTTTGTCATGGGTGCGGGATTGTCAACAAACATAAATTAAACTGGCAAAGTGCTCTTACAATGTCTAAATGAGAGTTTAAGGACACCTATATCCCGTATACAAAGTTCAGTATGAATTTTCCACTAAAATGGTGAATTTAAAGATAAAGTCTGGCTAACTTCATTTAAAGAAAAAGGTTTAAACTTGTTTAAAACACTTTGCATGTATCCAAGAATGACACGAAAATGAATTTTTTAAAACAAGAATTATGGGTTAATTTTATTACAAACTAAGAATATGACATTATTGATAGATTGTATATTATCTAAACTACGGGAAAAGGCAAAAAATGTCACCATGCTCTTAACAGAGATATTTTACAAAAGTTTGAAAGTAAGCATTATTTACGGGAAAAGGGTGTTAATTGGCCCAAATATAACGTTTTATATTAGTCAATCAATTATCACGTCACAAAGGAAACCTTTAAAGTGATTTTTCCTGGCAAAAAACGAACCAAACCCGTATTCGACTCTATATTTTTCAAATGTGCGATTGAATTGCGCAGCACAATCGTATTTATCTACCTTAAATAATCACTTCATTGACTTGACAAGTACTGAATAAAAGTGACAACAAAACTCGCAAGCAAACTACTTATTGTTTATACACTTACAGTAGTTTTGTCAAATTAACAATGAAGGGATATGGAGTAAATGCAAATGAGACAAAATCCCTACAAATACATGGTAAAACACAGCAATGGAACAACGCTTTTATTGTTGTTCTTCATCTTGAATCACCATGAGGCCTTCAACAATGAGCATTACTCATACCTCATAGCAAGTTCAAGACGGCCCCTAGCACCGGTTTGAGCGGTATTCATTGCTAATTGCTGAGCAACGCTACATCCATGTTTTTTTATCCTTTGATCCATGGATGCGGGATCGTCAACAACCATAAACTTAACTGGCAAAGTGTTCTTACAATCGCTGTCATCAATTTCCCGACAAAAAGACTAGTAGAGGACGATCACAACATTTAAACAACCACAGGGCACTCATCGAGCCAATTGTAAGAAAACTTGGCTTAATAAAATCATGAGACGTGGGCACAATAAACAGGTGGTCAGAAAAACAATTTTGAATTACAAAAAAGTAAAAAGCCAAAATTTGAAAGAAATGTCTTTTCAAAATCTGCTTGCACATGTATTTCGAACTTTACTTTTCCACAGAAGTGATCGGTCAGACATTTTATTTAGGCTTAGTTTGACCTAGCTACAAAGACATCCGACGGGTTGTAGCATTGATCATTACAGTATGAATATATTGACGCGAATGAAGTATTTGAAAACTAAATTTAGGTTTTCCACTTATGTCATACGGGATCACTTTATTTTTACAAATAATGCTAAGTTCTGCTGATGACGATTGTTTAGTATTATCTTTGAATTGGGGTCCAAATAAGGAAAGTAATGTTGGTAAGAAAAATAAAGAATGGACCATGCCAAACAGAATGATTAACATCATTATTTTAAAAAAGGATAACAGTATGTAGGACTTTGAAAATACTAACATAACTATACCAATAAAAGATGACAAAGCGCCATTAAAAACAGGTGCACCGGCTTTTTGAACTGCTCCTAACGTGCCTTTATGTCGATTGGATGACCTAGTATCCATGAATCCATGACAAATGTGAGCGCTGTAATCTACACAGAAACCAACACTCATTATGATATAAATCATTGTTAGAAAGTTTAAACTAAGGTCCCAGAAATACATAAATCCAAACAACCCAACAAGGATCGTCAACAGTGTTAATGTGATGAAGAAAACTAAAACTGGATGTGGTAAAAATATTAAAGTAACGACAAAAATAGATACAAATGACATTCCAAGACTTCTAAATGTTTCTGGAAACACCGTTTGATACTGTTCGAAAAATATGAATGCTGGTGAATAAGCAAAAATATCCTGTAAGTCTGAATTTTTTGCAACATCTCTCATCCGAGGCATCAGATCATGGTGTGCATTTGTATCTGTTAAATCAGATGTAAAGAAAATAAATCTACAAGCTTTTATAGAGGTATTTTTGTCGTTAAAGAGAATGTCGTGTTTGTAGAAAGGGAATGACGGCAAAAATCTTTTTTGAAGGGCAGTAATAAAATTTATCTCAGATGAGTTGTCATAGAATGGAGATTTACTAAAATCTACAAGCCAATTTTTGGTCTTTGAACTGTCCACTAGGAAATCACTTTCTATTTCGCCTTGCAGTTTTTCTATTACCGACATAGTTGTTTTCTTTGAGTATAATATTTTATCTTTAAGAATAAAGGATATAGGAATGTTTTTTGTAAAGTATAACTTGTCAACTTGGTTGTATTTGTAAAGATAGGATTTTTCCGTCACTAATAAATTGAGATCAAGTCCTTGTTGAAATTCGGTCGAACCCCAGATCGAAACGCCTGTGTAGCAAATAAACAAGACAATTATAATAACTTTAACTGGTTTTCTTTTCAAGAGCACTGAAACGACTTTCTGTGGGTACTTTTCCATTGGCCCTTCAATGTCTTCTCTTGATTTTGGCTTCGAGCCGACGCACAAACGAGACTTTAGGTTACCTCCTTCGTCAACTTTTTTCATTTTCTGTTGTGAACAGCATTGCTTTTCTTCTTGAACTCTTTTTTCATGTAGACTCATACATGCCGTAAAAAATGTCAAATAATTTAAGTAGCAAAACATGACAGCTACACCTAAAGAAAAATAAAATGTTAAATGAATTTTTATTCCACACACACACACACACACACACACAAACACACACAGAGTAAAACCGAAACAATTTTAAAGTTTAAAAGCAGAACTTGAAATTAATAACCTAAAACTGTGAACATTCTAGAACAAAGCAATTTAAAGAAACAATATTGCCAATATACGTCTGATCACTATAAAATAGGGTTTAAATCCTTTTCTTTTGTTGTACATAAAATGATAAAATACATCTTCTCATGTAAAAAGACATCATTTACGAACAAAATAAGGACTGCAAAATTCAGCGGTATGTAGACCGTCGCTTAATATCACATATTTGAATGAGATATTTGAAGTCCTCATTGTGACTTCAACATAAAGAACAATAACTTAGATGTTGTTCCGTTTGTTTTACCATACCGTGCCGTATGTACATTTACTCAGTATTCTTTCATATGTTAATTAAAAAAATACGTATAAATAAATTTAAATCTGAAAGCTTGTTTGCAGTGTTACCTGTATAAATACAAAAGTTCTTGACACTAAGAAATGAAGATGAGGCTCCGATATAAAATGCTATAAGGTTCGTCAACGTCGTAATGGTTATGCCAATACCACTAGATTTCATCACTTTTTTAATCCTTTCCTCCGGTGTTAGCTCAGAGTCGTGTTCATATGTCTCAGCCAACCCAGAGAGTAAAACAAACATATCATCTAACCCAATGCCTAAAAATAGGTATAAATAGAAAGTTTTGATAATATGAAAATTAATTGCTTTTCTGAACAAAACCCACAAAAACTCAATTATCGCACAGCGTATGAATTTTTCACCCAAACATCACATTACCATTAAAAGTAAAATCCGATAGGAGATTGTTTTGGTGCCCCATCCCCTTCGTCAAAAGATTTTTTCTTGAACCTCTCCATTTTAAACAATCTTAGTTTTTATTTCATATAAATGGTAAGGCATGTTTCAAGGAAATTGTGATAGAACTTTACTTAAGCATTGTATTATAATTTCACCATATTAAAAGAAAGACAGAACCTGAGTTGTGACCTGTGATTGAAATTTTCAGTCATTGTGCGTGCTTCTTGCTACCTTACATTTTTAATGTTATATCAGATGAATAATCTAAATAAAGGATACCAACTGCTTGTTTTACCTCACATTTATGTTCTGCCATGTATGCAATGTTCTGTTAGCATTTTCAACTTGTATGTTGAAAAATATAGCAACACTTTTTGATTTCTGTAAATATAACGTGTTACCATATGTCAATTGTAGGTATCATGTGCATTTACTCCATATCCTTTCATGCAACACGCATTAATGTAAATTAACTTACCTAGTACTAAAAATGGCATGACTCCAACAATGCTGGCAAATTTGACATGGCAGGAACTAACAAAACCGAACGCTCCTAAAATTGATATCATTGTTGCCAAGACACCAGCTCTAGCTAGATTCTGTTTATCTGAGATACAGTTCCAATTTGCCGTTGCTAAACTTGCATATAGAATCATAAAAATGAATGTCAATGCAAATAAGACGATATCATCATATAAATCCGAAGAAATCTCTTCACGTAAAGAGTTACTGTGAGCATAGTATATGTTTGTATTGTTTGTCCTCAACTTCCTTATAGTTTCAAGAAATGTTTTCATCCATATGTTTGTGTTTTCTTTCGTGTTGGTATCGTCTCGTAAATAAAACCTTAATTTTACAAGTAATGCAGATTTTAGAAAGTTTTGATCTACTCTTGTGTTTCCAAAAATTTCTTTAATGGACTGATATTTAAATATTGGATACGTTATAGTATTGTTGAGCAAATGTTGTTGAAATAAAGACGTGAAAATTATATTTCCCATCACGACACAGCTCAAATTTCTTCTTGCACATACATCTTCAAAGTTGAAATACACGCCATTACTGTCTTTTGGAGCTAACTGTATTATTGTATCATAGATATATTTCATTTCAGATATGTAACTTAACGAAAGGATGTTTTCTTCTTTACTTTGAAAAATAATGACACCATATCCACCAGGTCCAGTTTGACTTTGTGGGTAGAAATTCGTTGCAGACTGGTCGACAAATAGTTTTTGGACTGTAGTACGATCTTTAGAGGCTTGGCTATCACTGGGGGTGTACAGCAGTTCTATGTCGTCTTCAATTTGTAGGTGGGAAACTCCTAGACCTAAAAATGTGTTAGCAATTATTGAGAATGCTATAAAAACCCATGGATTTCTAGCAACGCACCCACCATATTGCTCGAATTTGTGGCCAATAGCCCTATCCATCCTCTCGTAGCATTTTAGACAATCCATGCTGAAAGAGAAAGTCTAGAATTATTAATAATAAGAAAGATTATTTTGATGTAAGATCATTGTGTTATAATTTAAATTAACTAAATATCGAAGTTACTGTGAATTTGGTTTCTGCATATGCACATTTCGACAACTTATGTGTCTTTAGTAATGATCATAAAATCTAAACGTCTGTAAGACAGTAAACTCAAAGATGTTTAAAAAGTGATAGAGAACAAATAACCAATATGATCTAAAATCAGCTAAGGATAAGAGCTTTGCATGAGGGAGATAAATAAATTCCATGGATGTTGATAAAAAAGATACTGTTAAACAAATGAAACGATGCAAAAGTTTTGGTAAGTTTAAGAAAAAAAATCATTCTTTTGTGTATATTTTCTCCTTTTACAAAACCAGCATAGTTAACAATCAAATGTGAATATTTTTGTTACAGCGTCTATTTTATAACATGGATAACAAAACTTAAAAAATCGAAAGTCGAAGTGGTGATTTTTACCAAAGAATAAAATTTTGAAGCAGTATAAACTGATTTGAAATATTTCTAGAGGCATGTTTTAGTAAAAAGAAGTAATTACAAAACAAATGCTTCCTTATAAATTTTGTTTGTGATTATATATTGAAAACTTTTATCCAAGATCTGATAATACCATAACATACCTGTTTTGCTGCCACTGTAGTCGCTTTCGTCTTTCCAATTTTCTGAGCAACGAATGCTTTATATACCATTTTGATTTCAAATAAAAAACAACAACAACAAATACCATGTGAAATAGATACCACTATTGCAAAAACATTTATATGAATCAAATTATCGAGTACTTGTCTTCCTGGTTTTCAATCGGTCATTAAGTGTTTAAACAGTAACTGAAAACGGTTTACATAACTTTAAATTTCAAGCTTTGGCACGTCAAATGCAATAATTGAATATTTTCACAAAAATATTTACAATATTGATTTTTTTTGTAAATAAGGTTAATATGCACAAGACATGTACAATGCATATATTTATTTGGTAATGCACGAGTATTTGCTTATTGTTGGAGGCCTCATTGTGACTTCAAGATGAAGAATAACAACAAAAGCGTTATTCCATTTGCCTAACCTTTCCATGTATTTGAAGGATTTTATCCGATAATATGCAATGAAGGGATATGGAGTAAATGCACAGGAGATAAAGACTGTGCAAATACATGTAAAACAAATTAAATCAATGGATCGGAACAACGCTTTTATTGCCTATTTGCCAACCTCAATTTCAGCTGGGTGGGTAAGACCAACTTTGAGATACGTGATGGCGGGTCATATAGCGTAAAGGCATCACACATAAGTATCCTTGCCATATGTGGGGGTACCTTTTCTGGTTATGTGAACTTTGGCATTTTAAGCTGGTTTTAAAATGCTTTGGGTGAAATAAATCAGCTGTTATCTGTTCTTGGACCATTCAGTGTTTTCTGTTCTGTGTAATTTTTACTTTGTCTTAACAGTTAAAGGAAAATAAAAAGTGCTGCTTGCTTTTTAAGCTTAAAAATTGTGTAACAAAAGAATTGTCATTATGATAATATGCTCTCTTTGAAATTCTTATAATATCTTAAACACAAAGCACAATGACTTGCTAATGGATTAAAAAGACCTTTCTCATTTTAATTATTATTTATTAGGTAAACATGTCCCGATGAAATTAACAAAAAAATATTTTTCGCTTTCAACTTCAATGATTTTATTTTTTACAAGTCATATTGGGTTTTTCATTCCTTACAAATCTTTTTTCCTGCTTTGCTTGTATTTTACCCTAGTGTTTTACGTATATAGGTTTGGCTATTAGATTTATTACCTTAAGGTACCCACTTTCAAAAAATTTTGGTTTTCATTTACGTCTTTGAAATAACTTATATTTGGCAATTTAGACTGGTCTTCTTCTGTTATTTTTAATGAAAGTCCCGTCCGTTTGCAGGTTTACTATAAGTATATATTTTTGTGACATATTAAGGTACAACAAAGGAATTGCGTCTGTCGATCTGTCGGTTTTACTGAAATCTTCCAGCTGTATATTAGTGTAATCTCTAAAATCCCCACTGGCACATGCATGTATGTACCAAATACTAAAATGATCAAAAGTAATGGTTACAACAAAAGTCTGAAGCATATATTCAGAGGGAGAGATTAGAAAGGGAAGTCCATTGGACGAACCACAAATCCAAGAGCACACATACCAACATGATAAACGAATTGGGACAGCCGGCAAATTACCAATTTGGATCGCGTATCCCCCCCTAAAAAAATAAATAAAAGAATTAGAAAATAAAAATATAAAATGTGAAATTAAGCATTTTATTCATAGCAAGTAAAACATAAACAGCTCCTTGTATAAGTGAAATCGATAGTGACATTAGAATTTGGCATTGTGGTCATGAACAGATAAAGAGTTATAATGGTATGTAAGCTTGCTTTAAATTTAAAAATCAAACACTGGGAACGAATAACCAGGACCAATGTCTTTATGGACGACAATCTTGTACTGAATTGGATAGACAGAGACAGAGATCTCGTTGACGCATTCCCTTTTTAAGACAAATGTCAGAAACATGTCCATTCTTTAGAACTAGAAACCTAACAATGAAAAGAAAAAGATTTTTGGTATGCAGGTTATGAGTACCTCTCTTTTATTTAAAGGAAATTTTACATAATCAATAGCCTCATTTATGTTTGTTAATACATGTATCGTTAAAAGTGATTATATAAAACTCTACATTCATTGGCATCCAGCAATATGTTGGAATTAGCATTTAAGGCTTTTCTTATAGCATACTTTTTTTCTTTCTAATAATATTTGCATCTGTCATTCTGAGCAATTTTTTATATTGAGCTTGAAAAGCGTCGTCTCTACCTGATTTCTCTCCTTAAAATGTACAAAACGAAAAGTAAACAGAAGCTACCCTTTTTATAAAATCTATCTTTTAGTGACAAAAAATAGGTCAAAATTGAAACTTAAAGAACAATACAAGAGTCATTTAATTAGAAACAAAATGAGCTATCTTTTTATTGATTGCGCCTTAAATAAAAAAAAATATAAAATAAAAAGCAAAAACAAAAACTGAGTAAAGTTTGAGCTTTTTTGATAGGAAAAGGATACTAAGAAGACACAAATAAAATTAGAATTTCGTAGGAGTGAAGCATAGAATGCTCTAATGTATAAACATAGATACATATAAAACCGTATTCGGAGAAGTATTTTATAATTTGCATGTGTATAGGTAAGTGAAGAGAAGGGAAGCATAAAGATTCAAAATATTAGTTTATCTCAAGGGTCAAGGTCACAAATGTCAAACTTTTATAATTTCTATTGCCCTTAACTATGAAAGTTATAAAAGAGCTGCTGAGGGCATAAGTAGCGTCTCCTACATTATGATATAGATAAATGCTTTCAAAATGCAGTGAATATATTAATGCTTGTAAAGTCATCTTTGCATATCTGTGAGCCACTTGACAGATGAATCCTTTGTGAATAAATTAGATAGTTTCATTTACATAAACAAATCTCCTAATATCCGACAAAATTGTAATCTAGAGCCCGTTTATAGTAGCTGAAACCTGCTTAAAAGTGTAAATTTGTGTTTTGAAGTGAATGGAAAGTCAATAAAACCCAGGCAATTAAACAACTTAACATTCAGAAATCAAAAGTATCCAAAACTAAAGCCCTTTGACTTTTATTGCAATTTATACGTCTTGTTTTGACAATTTTAAAACTCAAAATCAGTCCATTTTTTTCGATACATTCCAAACGGTTAGATTTTATTTGCACTGAAGAGACATAAGTTATCGAAATGCACATATGCAGAATTTAAATTCACAGTAACTTCGGTTGGACTTAGTTGGACATAATTGTAACTTAAATAAAAATAGAAAAAGCTGAGACGTCAAAATAATTTTCAAAAAATAGCAATGGTCGTTTTTCGTATAAAAGGCACCCCCTACATATGTAAATGTGGCATAATAATTTGAAAGCTAACTTCAACATTTAATAACTGTAATATTAAAAGCCGAATTCTTCAATATACACAGAAAACAAAGAAAATGCGGGTAATAACAAAATAACAAAGCAGAGTTGTCAAAAGCCGAAATCCATGAGACAAAAAGACAAATCAGGTGAAAACCATTGGATAAAAATGTCGACAACAATGGTCCTGATTTGGTTCAGGCTTACCAAAAGAAATGTTTGTCCAAACCAGTTTTATGGCATGCCAAACCTCCTTTTCAATTGCTGTAGTCTCCGGTAGCAACTCAACAGCAATTGCTATGGAAAGGTCCTTGACAGTTGAAAGAAATGTACTAAGTAAAAAAAAAGGAATCTTGAATTAGAGTTCTAACCGAAACTTCAAATTTTTCCCCAAGGGACTGATACCCATTAAAGAACTTATCGTGTAAGACGGAACTTTTTTGAAGCCCAGATTAAAAAGGCGGTCACCGAGATAACTATGTCTAATGAGAAAGTCTGTATAATTTGTGCTAGCTCTCGAGTAACGAATCAATTGTGCAACATAAACTCATTAAGCAGGAGAAGCTGGAATATTACTGTCCATGTTAGGGAAATTGATAATTTTGAACCAAAATTGTCCCTTTTTAGTACTGAGATCATCATTTTCGTCAAATTTTAGGTGTAACCCCTCCCCCCCCCCNAAAAAAAAGATGTAGATCATCTTGTAGTTTCCGTCGTTTCCTTTATCTCTAGTATATTAATGGGATTCCTCTAGCAAAAGATGCGTTATTGATGGAAAATACATCATCAATATATCTATAAGTGAGATTAAAGGATCTGACATTCTTTCATGAGTCTCTGAAGAAATTCAGTCTCGTAAGAATATGAAATTATATCACCGAGTTTTATTGATTTATACAACTGGCAGTTCGACCACACTTCAAATATATTGTAATGTTACATTCGGCATTGTATAAGACTATTGACTTCAGTTACAAACGGTTCGACAATAACTCTAAATTGCATTACTGATTCTTGCCTGATCTTCGCATTTTCTCCAATGATAGTCCATCTTTCTGATGTTAAAGCAATCGTTTTTATGTTCCGATTTGAGAGTGATTGACCAAATGTGTTTACTGATATACAATTAAAGTCTTTGCGGGAGTGACGTATATTGGAAACCAACAATGAGTCCTGTATTGTTTCTGATACCTTCTCGAAAGTGTCAATTTGTGTTTTGGAAGTAAACAGAAAGTCAAAAAAACTCAGGAATTAATAAACTTAACATTTAGAAATCAAAAGTATCCAAACCTAAAGCATTTTGACATATTTACACGTGTTCTTTTGACAATTCTTCAATTTTATACTCAAAATCAGTTCAGTTGTTTTGGATACATTGGGGATTCAACAATAGGCTTTCAGTCAAGGAAATTTTGGTTGGACATAAATGTAACTGAAATAACAAAAGAAAGTTGAAACATTAATATCATTCTGAAAAAAATACCCAATGTCGTTTCTGGTATAAAATTCATCCCCTACTAATGTAAATGTGGCATAATCATTTAAAATCTAAAGTTCAACATTTAATAACTGAAATATGAAAAGCAAAATTCTTCAATATACACAGAAAAAAAAAAGAAAATTTGATCGCAAAGTTTGGATTAATTTATAAGACTGGAAGTTCGACCACACTTTCCTTGCATTCTTGTTGATTTTATTATAGGTTACAATTAAGGTACCATAGTCTCTCAGTTTGATCTGGGTTATTTAAGACGGGGATTTTCAAATTAATCTAAAATGAAATGCAAATATATTGTAATGTTACATTCCCTATTGTATAAGACTATTAATTGCAGTGTTATAAACGGTTTGATAATAACTCTAATTCTTGTTTCAAGAATTGCAATACTGATTGTTGCCTTAACTTCACATTTTATCCAATGATAGTCCATGTTTCTACTGTAAAAGGAATTGTTTTTATGTTCCGATTTGAGAGTAATTGAATAAATATGTTTACCGATATATAATTCAAATCTTTGCGGGGATGGCGTACATTGGAAATCAAAAATGAAAGGATATGGAGTAAATTCACATGAGAAAAGACAATACATGTTAAAACCAAGTTTTTATTGTCGTTCTTCATCTTCAAAGTATTGAAGAGCTGCTATCTAAGATGAAGGCACATTGATGTTTGTCTTATGACTAAATCATAAGTGCTTATATTTTCAACAACAATTGGGTCCGAGCACACTGAAAAGGAAAGCCAGACACATATACGGGTCAAATATTGAAGACAAACCCATATGCATAACAAATACACCATGTACTTTAATATCAAAACAGTAGGATAACAAAGGAACAAAGCACAAGATTACATCAATCGAAGTCCAAAGATAGGGCAAAAGCAAGAATACCAGAAGACGGAAGACCAAAGACCTTACATACCCACAAAACACACAAACACTACCAAATCATTAACTTCAACAGTTTAAAAATAATGAGGAAATAGATAACGTTGATAATATTTAATCAATTGAAATTAACTTCTTGATGAATTATCATTAGAAGATGTAGATACAAAATTCGCCTTTTTTTGTTTTTACAGAATTTTTATATATTAATACTAGTATCTAGTTGGAATTGATGCTGTGTGTCGGATGGCCGTTTAAACAGCAAAGCAAATAAAAAAAAAA
>MJUU01015182.1:45882-93355 GCA_002080025.1 Modiolus philippinarum | reverse complement strand
AAAAAAAAAACAAAAAAACAAAAACAAAAACAAAAAAAACACTCCAGTTATTCGTATCCTTTAAATCCCATTGGAAACACCTACACTGCTTCTATGTTTACAGAAGTTGCAAGTACTCGTGTACCCCATTGATATAATACACCTGTTTTAAAAAAGACAGGTCGATCATATAAACAAAAACACTCCAGTTATTCTTATCCTTTAAATTAAAAACCCATTGTAAACACCTATACTGTTACTGTTTACAAAAGTACTCGTGTACCCCATTGATATAATACACCTGTTTTAAAAAAGACAAGTCGATCATATATACCTGAAATAGAGATTTTTGTTTATAAGAAAAAAGAAATATCTCCCTGTAATTAACTCATGATTTCCTCTGGGTATAAGAGAGCTTGAAAATAATAACAATTTAAAGAGGGGAAAAATTTTCCGAATATTGCCTTTCAAAGACCAAAAAGGTAATATCTAGTGTTTCCGATGTTGCCTTCGTCCATGGAATGTTCGTTCTTTTGACTGACGGTTCGGTTCTCGCTTACTCTACAAACGAAAACAACAGTTTCGAGTGAAGTTTAAATAAATTATTTACATTCAACTTGCAATTTTTTTAGTTATTACAAAAGGCAATTAATTTTTTTCTATAATGCATTTGAAAATCATTGTCTCTACATGATTTATCCTCTTAAATTTACAACACGAATTGTAAAAAGAAACTATCCTTTTTATGAAATTTATCTTTTGGTGAAAAAATGGGTCACAATTGAAAATGCAATCAAAATACAAGAGTCAATTAATTGGAAAAAAAAGAGGTGAGTAAAGTTTAAGCTTTATAGTTAGGAAAATGATAATCAAAAGACACCTCTTAATATAAGAATTTCGTAAGGAGTGATCGATAGAATGTTCTTGCGTATTAACCGAGATACATATAATACTGTATTCGGTGCAGTAAATAATATAGTCATTTCATAATTTGCAAGTGTATAGGTTTGTGAAGAAAAGAGGAGCATAAAGTTCAGCTCAAGGATCAAGGTCACAAATGTCAAACTTTTCAAATATTCTATTGGCTTAAACTATGAAAGTTATAAAAGAGCTGCCGAGGGCATATGTAGTGTCTCATAGACAGATGTTGTTATATCTTACATTGTCTTCCAATTTTTCTATTTTATATGCACTACAGAGACATAAGTTGCGCTCAGAATTAAATTTACTGCACTTTCGTTAATATTTTTATTACTTTGTACGTACCCCCCATAAGTAAAAACTACACCAATTGTTATATACTATGGATTAAATCATCTTATTGCTTAAAGAATAAAAATAAAAACTAACACTCACAAGAGTGGAATTTTTGTTCTTCTTTAACAATGACAATATCATGAAACCTACATAGGGATAGCACGACTTGACCTCACATGGTTTTAAGCCATATATACATGTAAGTTTACGTTATGATATATATGAATGCCTTCAAAATGGCGTAAATATACTAAAGATTCGTAAAGTTATCTTTCCATATCTTTGAATCATGTGCTAAATGAATCCTTTATGAATAAATAAACAAATCTCCTAATATCCTACAAATTCATAATTTAGAGCCCTTTAATGTCGGTTTCTGAGACCTGCTTGAAAGTGTGAATTGGTGTTTGGAAGTACTGTAAACGGAAAATCAATAAAACTAAGGCAATTATTCAACTTAACATTTAGAAATCAAAAGTATCCAAAACTAAAGCCCTTTTTGTTTTTACAATTTTAATACTCAGGTCAGTTCAATTCTTAGATACATAAGGGATTCACTTCCATTTGAAATTTCATTAACACTAGGCTTTTAAGAAGGAAGCTTTGGTTAAACTTATATAAAAATAGAAAAAGCTGAGACATCAAAAACATTTAAAAAAAAACGCACCCTTGCTTATGTAAATGTGGCATAATCATTTGAAAATTGAAGTTCAACATTTTATTACTGTAATATGTAAAGCCGAGTTCTTCAATGTACATAGAAAACAAAGAAAATAGGGGGGGGGGGTAATGACAAAATTACCGAACCGATTTGTCATGAGCCGAAATCCATGAGACAAAAAGACAAATCAGCATGCCAAACCTCTCCTCCCATTGCGGTAGTGGCCGGTAGCAACTCAACAGGAATTGCCATTGTTATGTCGTAGACAGTTGAAGGAAATTTTCATCACATCACTAAGTAAAATTTTGATTTAGAAAAAGAATCTTGATTTAGAGTTCGGACCGAAACTTCCATTTTTTCCACAAGGGACTGATATCCGTTGAAGAACTTTGTTAACGATCGTATGAGATTGAATATTTTGCATTCCTGATTAATACGGCGGACACGGAGATAACTATGTCTAATGAAAAAGTCTGTCCAATTTGTACTAGCTCTCGCGTAAAATCAATTGTGAAACATACACTCCGTAAGCAGGAGAAGCTAGAATATTACTGTCCATGCTAGGGAAATTGATAATTTTGAACTTAAAATCGTCACTTTACTCGTAAAGAACAAGGTAGGATAATGGCCATTTTTTGGCCCCCTAAAATTGGATATTTTCAACTTTATTAAATCGTGTCAATTTGGGTTAAAATTTGACATTAAAAACTTGAATTTTCATCAAAGTATTGTTTTTTATATTTATTTTGTAAATTGGGATAGATATCTGCCTCCAAATATGTCCATTTTCCCAAAAAATAGATTTCGTATGAAAAGTTCATATTCCCAGGGATATTGCCCTATGAGCAAGGACGTAGACCAAAGAATTAAAAGCAAAACAAGAATGCTATTGGATTGCTCTTCCGATGCGTGTAAGGAAACCTCTGGTCTACGTCCTTGTTCATATCTAAGTATTAACTTTTGTTGTTGTTAACATAGTTACATCGCTATAATATCTCGTACAATATACGGAACGGATCGATACAAACCCGGACACCAAGAACGGCAAATTGACACAGCCGTCGCTTATTGAGAATGAAAACAATAACATCTCATGTAATATTTTATGTTGAAGACATTTGTAAAATAGTGGGCAAAATATCTTTAATCTATTTCTTAAATCACTTTCGGTCGTCTAACAATACCTACCATCATATAAGTTGGCCAGTCTGTCATAAAGAACTAAGAATTCTAAACTACCAGTATACTAAATAAAATTATGAAGGTAGAAATAAAACCTTGAATGTTGTGAGGGCGTCGCATATAGCGGGACTGGGGGCGCGGATTGATCGTCTGCTTATATTAGTTGATGTCAAAGTCTAGCCTACGCCTACGGAATGTAGAAATGTTGTACGTTGCTTCTCGATGTTATAACAAATTGTATCAAAACAGAAGTCCGTCGGGATAATAACTTTTTTTAATGAATGTTGTAACCCGACCATTATTTAAATACCACTTAATTTCGTAATAGTTGTAGACTGAATACGATGGTCATGTGGTTAGCGTGATTGCCTAATGTACAGGAAGTGCAGATTTTTTTTAATGAAAGACATTAACAAATGTATCACTTTTTAGGTAGTGCAATGAGATATCGACATTAGTTTTATGCTACCGTTAACATTGTGTAAGACATAAGTTCCAGCACTGACACGCCCACCCCTTTATTGTATTTCAGTCTAATATTCCAGTGCATCTATATCGAGTACATCGATTACAAAAGTCAAACACATTTGTTTGGGTAGTTTTGAACCCGTCCAATCGATATGATACCACTTAATTGCATAATACTGTAGGCTTGACGATATGTCATATGGCTAGCGTGGTTGACTGATGTCCAGGTTCCATACCAAGACGTGCATTAGGGGGGGGATTTAACTTTTTTTATGTCAGACATTAGCACATGCAGCACTGACACGCACAACACTTCATTGCATTTTAAATGCAATTTTATGATAAAAGTAGTAGGAGATGCACGAGACGCTTAGCATTTGTCATGGAGCAAGTGGAGCACCGGAAGTGACGTCATAGTCACGTGACCGGAAGTGACGTCATCGGAAGTGACGTGGCCGGAAATGACGTCACTGGAAGTGACGTCAGCGGAAATGACGTCACCCGGAAGAATACGTCACCGGAAATGACGACATTCCAAGCGGACCAATGAGAACGTTTCCCGCCAGATTTGAATTTCAGATATTCAAAACGGACCGATGGGAATGTTGCCGCCCTATTTCAAGTCCTAACATGTTTGAAACGGACCAAGTATAACTTTTAAGCTTTTTACTGCGTAAAAAATGGGGGGTCTCGTCCATTCCCCTACTACTATGTTTAACTGCAATTTTCCGAGTCGAGTACTATAGACGTGTTATATATGTTTTCGAACTAACTTTGTCATTCTAAATCCAATGGTCACATGTGTTAAGCTCTATTTCTTATAATATGGGTGCTAAGAGGGGTCCAAATTTTCGGGAATGACCCAAAATACAATTTTTTTTTAAGTCGAGTACTATAGACGTGTTATATATGTTTTCGGGGTAACTTTGACCATCTAAATCGAATGATGATATTTCAGAGGTCGTATCTCTTATAGTATGGGTACTAAAAAGGGTCCAAAATTTTGACAAGCCGGTGAATTCTAGTATATATTCAAAAGGGGCACTCTGCGTTTATCCAGGCTTGTGACTGGCTATCTTAAAGGATAGGGCGCATTACCCCCATCCCCCCTTTTCTTTTGTGACTTTACATCGAGTCGTTGCTGTCTTCGATTGGTGGTGGTTCAAAAATGTCCAATACGTCATCTAACAGATATTTTCTTTTTTTCACTGCATATTGCCAAGATTCCCTGGTGTCGTAGTCTTCTTCATCTCTTAAACGTTTGGCTGTATCTCTGATCTTTTTGTGAATTGGATCTTTGTTGAAATCCTGCATCCAGAACACCGTTTCGAGGTATTGTTTTCTCATATTGTCTCTAAAAAGTTTATTGATGTCTTCATATTCGGCTAAACGAGCCTTTTCGGAGTCGTGTCCTTCTTCCATCAATTCTGCTACTTTCTTAGTGTATTCTGCTTCGAGTTTGTCAAATGTTTGATTCACGACCAGCTTCCATGGAGACTCTTGGTCATCTTCATCGTCAGTGCAGATTAAAAAAAAATAAGTGTCTGGTTTTGTTTCCATGGCAACCAAATGCTCTTTTGACCATAACTTTCAATTTCAGACCCTTTCAAGAAAAAAATTTGGGCAGGGGTTCCCCTTATAAGCTATGTAATACATATTTCTCAAAATTCCTGCTTTTTTATCAGAAAACCTGATTTTTCCACAAAATAAGGTTCTGGTTTTGTTTCCATGGCAACCATATGCTCTTTTGTCATTACACATAATTTCATACACTTTCCCAAAAAAAATTTGGGCAGGGGTTCCCCTTATAAGCTATGTAATACAGATTTCTCAAAATTCCTTCTTTTTTATCAGAAAACCTAATTTTTCCAAAAAAATAAGGTTCTGGTTTTGTTTCCATGGCAACCAAATGCTCTTTTTGTGATTACCCACAATTTCAGACCCTTCCTCGAAAAAATTTGGGCAGGGGTTCCCCTTATAACCTATGTAATGCATATTTCTCAAAATTCCTTCTTTTTAATCAGAAAACCATATTTTCCAAAAAAAAAGTTTCTGGTTTTGTTTCCACGGCAACCAAATGCTCTTTTGTCCATATAAGCCAATTTCAGACCTACTTCCATAGAATAGGATAGGGGTTCCCCTTATAACATATTTAATATGTATTGCTGTAATCAAAATATAATCATTAGCAAAAAACTACTATTTTCTCAAAATTTCTATTATTTGGTTTGGTTTCCATGACAACCGAAATTATTTTGAAATTTCCAATGCTGTAGTACCCTTTCTTACATTACAAACATCTTTCCTATGAAGTTTCATGTAGCTAGTATTAAAAGTTTTTGAGATACTGTGAGAAATAAGTTGAAAAACATCCAAAATTTCATTTTCCCATAGGGTTTTATCATTATGCATTATTTCAGACCCCCCCCCAAAAAAAATAGGCTGGGGTTCCTCTTAATATCTATGTAATACATATTTGTCAAAATTCCTTCTTTTTTATATAAAAAAACGGAATTTTCAAAAAAGTAAGTTTCTGGTTTTGTTTTCATGAACCAAATGCTCTTTTGACCATAACATCCAATTTCAAACCCTTTCAAAAAAAAAAAAAAAAAAATTGGGCAGGGGTTCCCCTTTGAAGCTATGTAATACATATTTCTCAAAATTCCTTCTTTTTTTTCTAATAACCTGATTTAAAAAAGAATAAATAAATTTCTGGTTTTGTTTCTATGGCAACCAAATGCTATTTGTCCTTTACACCCTATTTCAGACCTCTGTCCATAGAAAATTTGGGCAGGGGTTCCCCTTATAACCTTTGTAATACATATTTCTCAAAATTCCTTCTTTTTAATCAGAAAACCAGATTTTTCAAAAAAATTTAAATTTTGTTTTGTTTCTATGGCAACCAAATGCTCTTTGTCCATCACACCCAATTTCAGACCTCTTTCCAAAGAAAATTTGGGCAGGGGTTCCCCTTATAACCTATGTAATATTCATTTCTCAAAATTCTTTCTTTTTTATCGGAAAACCCAATTTTTCCAAAAAAAAAAAAGGCTCTGGTTTTGTTTCTATGGCACCCAAATGCTCTTTTGTCATTTCGCAAAATTTTAGACCATTTCCCCCAAAAAAATTGGGCAGGGGTTCCACTTAATACCTTTGTAAAACATATTTTTCAAAATTCTTTCTTTTTTATCAAAAAACCAGATTAAAAAAAAAAATAAGTGTCTGGTTTTGTTTCCATGGCAACAAATGCTCTTTTGACCATAACTTTCAATTTCAGACCCTTTCAAGAAAAAAATTTGGACAGGGGTTCCCCTTATAAGCTATGTAATACAATTTTTCTCAAAATTCCTTCTTTTTTATCAGAAAACCTGATTTTTCCAAAAAATAAGGTTCTGGTTTTGTTTCCATGGCAACCAAATGCTCTTTTGTCATTACACATAATTTCATACACTTTCCCAAAAAAATTTGGGCAGAGGTTCCCCTTATAACCTATATAATACATATTTCTCAGAATTCCTTCTTTTTTATCAGAAAACCTAATTTTTCCAAAAAAATAAGGTTCTGGTTTTGTTTCCATGGCAACCAAATGCTCTTTTGTCATTACGCACAATTTTAGACCCTCCCCCCCAAAAAAATTGGCAGGGGTTCCCCTTATTACCTATGTAATGCATATTTCTTAAAATTCCTTCTTTTTAATCAGAAAACCAGATTTCCCCCCCCCCCAAAAGTTTCTGGTTTTGTTTCCATGGCAACCAAATGCTCTTTTGTCCATATAAGCCAATTTCAGACCTACTTCCATAGAATTGGATAGGGGTTCCCCTTATAACATATTTAATATGTATTGCTGTAATCAAAATATAATCATTAGCAAAAACTACTATTTTCTCAAAATTTCCATTATTTGGTTTGGTTTCCATGACAACCGAAATCATTTTGAAATTTCCAATGCTGTAGTACCCTTTCTTACATTACAAACACCTTTCCTATAAGGTTTCATGTAGCTAGTATTAAAAGTTTTTGAGATACTGTGAGAAATAAGTTGAAAAATATCCAAAATTTCATTTTCCCATAGGGTTAACATTGGCGACCCCACCCCTTTTTGAGCTCCCCAAATGTACCCTTAATGAACCCTCTTTGGAAAAATTTTTGTTTTATGCACAACTAGATACATGGGGCCAACATCCTACTTCGTTTGGGAGACTTAATAATAATAAGAAACGCAACAAAAACAATAAGTCTCCCAACGCCTCTGATTTTTGCCATAAGTTTAACAAAAGCCATGATTATCTTTTAATGAATGTGACAAAATTACTTCAGTTGAGTAATAATGAATAAAAAAAATTGGTCACTGGACCCAAAATTATAAAGTTTTAAAATGGATAAAGCTTGAATATTCTTAAAATTAGACAGAAATACCATAACAACTGCAGGTTTCATATAGATTGATATATTCATGCAAGTGCACGGCAATTTTAACTTTTATTTGTTATTGCAGTTTCTTGAATTTTCTTGCAGTAAATCTTAATTTAATGGACGAAGCGTCGGAACTACAAAAGATTTTGAACTATTTTTCCCTTGGCTCTTAATAGGACAAGTAAATAGGAAGAAACGAATATTGGAAGTGGAGAAAATGCAATTATTAAATAATGTTAATTTATCATTAACCTGATAATTGTTGGAGATTGAATGTTTAATTTTACATTATTGAAGCAAATAACTATCCTTTTGCACCGTCTTATTCATTGAATTCGAACATTCAATTTTTTCGTTGAAGTACATAGAAAATTGGTTGTTAGGGTATTCATATAGAATAAATTGAATGAAGCTGTTTTACCAGCCATGTTTTGAAAAAGATATTTTCTTTGTACCGCAAATCAATTTTAAAGTGAAGATAACAATAAACACCTACAATGGCCGAAAACTGCAATTACATGTCACAATCCACAGGAGGAACCGCACTAGAAAAAACGCATAACAGACTAGAGACATACGTAAATATCGATAGGAACTCAGGATGGCCGGACTTGGTACCGGAACTTGCAAAAGCTGGCGGTAGGGTTAAACTGGTTTATTGGTACCCATTTTTTCTCTATCACGTATCCCTAGAGTATAATAAATATACGAATAAAACCCAAATACAGTTAGACTACTAACTCTATAACCACCATCTTGAGAAAGAAAAGAATATGACAAAACGTTTTTTTTTGGAAATATGGGTCAAGTGGTGCTCGCCGATAAACAGGAGCCTTGTCTGCTGGTAAGACACTGTCGTACTACGGAACAAAAATCAAACTTAAAACTCCCTGAAGGATTTTTTAAAGAGTCGTCATGGTGAATAAAAGGATATGGAGTAAATGCACATGAGACAAAGTCTCTACAAATACATGGTAAAAAACAAGCAAAGGAACAACGCTTTTATTGTTGTTCTTCATCTTGAAGTCACCATGAGGCCTTCAACAATGAGCTTTGCTCATACCTCATAGTAAGTTCAAGACGGCCCCTAGCACCGGTTTAAGCGGAATTCTTTGCTAATTGTCGAGCAACGCTACATCCATGTCTTTCTTGGTCATGGGTGTGGGATTGTCAACAAACATCAATTAAACTGGCAAAGTGCTCTTACAATCACTGTCATCCTTTGCCCGACAAAAGCACTAGTGTCTTAAGCTAGTGGACAACTACAACATATAGACAAACACGGGACACTCATCAAGTCGAATTTCATGCATTTCAGTAGACATCGGCAGTATCAGTGAGAGGCCATCATGTGTGTAAAATCTTCAGGGCACTGGGAATTCAAAGCCAATTAAACGGATTCGTTTAGAATATCCCGTCGTTGTACATTATTACGTGAAGAGTGTAAATTACGTCTCAATATCACTGGATTTTTTATGAAACACTTGATGCATGCGTTTGACCATTATTATCTCATATTTAGGTCTATAAGTATCTATGAAAAGGTTTGGCAAAGTATTGTCTTTTTTGCCAATTCTTACACATCTACAACATCCCATCTCCAGGTTGAAACGACCCAAAACAAAGCATCTAGTGGTCACCGTAAGGTCTTCAACACAGTGAGGAACTTCACACCATATAGCAAGCCCTAAATGGCCTCAAAAACTCAAAAAAAGTAAAAATAAAGAATAAAGAATAAATCAATGGAAACAAACCACATCCAATTACCCGAATATCAAGAAACTAAAATTTAATAAGAAGACAAGGACAAGCCAATGACCAACATATTCCTGACTTGGGGCAGGCGCAAAAATTAAAAACAAATCTTTTTCTAAAATACATTAGTACATATTTGTTCCATACTACAAATTCAAAGAAAATTGAATGTATGGAAAACTTTTTTGTTACCTCAGAACTACTACCATACAAGGACATACATTGCAAAAGTTTGTCCTATACAATCCTCGATGCTTCTGCGACACCTACTAACACATGTGATATTTCCTAATGTGGTTGAATATTACTTTTAATGGTGTATTGAAAACCACATTTTAAACCTTCAATTGAAACTACCAGTCGCACACTTTGATAATCAACATTTTTCACCGAAGGATCGTTTATTTATTTTTGTTGCAAATTTTTCGGAATGAATTGTTTTTTCAAATATTTTGGCTGTATAAATGTAGGTATATGGAGTAAAAAAATATGGGACAAATCATCTACAAATTCATGATTATAATAAACAAACGCGACAATATTTGTTTTGTTTTCTTCATTTTGATGTCGCACGAGCCCTCCAAACAGTGAGCAAATACTCATACATGCATGATAAATTCATTTCAAAATTATACGATATTGAGTAAATGTACATTAGACAAAGTATCTTTAGATACATCGTTAAATCCAAGAAATGGATCAATGATTTAATTGTTGATCTTGATGTAAAGTCGCTCCCCTGTTACAGCTTTTCAGAAATTCACTTGCTAGAGGTCTTACGACGAATTGTACATATTAACAAACATAAAGTTACGTATTTAATAGAAAAAGTACTTAATGTTGGGATATATTTTAAAGTATTTAACACTGAAAGTGTCTTACAACACCTTATACGGGTATTCTTCCTATAATAGATTAGTCAAAGTTTAACGTCCAGTGAGGAATTTTCAGCTATATCGGGATGAGAAGAAGTTATCAGTTAAAACAATATATTAGTAAAAGTAGAAAGGAACAAAGGGAAAAGGACAACCGGGGCAACCAGTTTTGGTTGTCACTGGAAAAGGGCAAAAATGGGAAGGAAATTTAGCCTTTTTACGACTCCCAGGGATTCTACTCTACTCGAAAAAATATAGATGGGATCTTTATATTGCATGGAGCGTGGTGCTTCTTCACATAGTTTGGATACAATTGTTCGTGATCAGGCTTTCCCGTAATATAATCGGACTATCCCACATAGGCAGGACATTCCCCTGTTCAAGACCTGGTGACGCGCCCGCCAGTCATGTAGCCGAAGCCCCTGAAAACCAATTACGGTTGCAGGATATTTTTCCTATCTCGATATTCTGTAAGGGGTTATAATGTAATCAATACGACTGTAATGGTATTTCAAATCTCAGGTGAAAGTTTAGAAAATTTGTACGCTATAAATAGTATACAACGCATGCGTTTGTGCCGCCAGTGCAAACACGAAAACCTTCATAAATACATCTACATGTCTACATGAATTGGAAAATGGCTACCAATACAACTTGCATTGAACTAAGGTTCATTTGATTAAACAAATAAAGGGATGTAGAGTATATGTACATGGGACAAAATCTATATAAATACACGGTAGATTTAGCAAATGGAACAACACTTTCATTGTTGTTCTTGATCATGAAATCACCACGAGGCCTTCAACAAGGAGCATATACTCCTACCTAATAGCAAGTTCAAGACGGCCCCTAATACCGGTTTGAGCAGAATTCACTTGCTAAATGCTGAACAACAACATTCTAATGTTGAAGCTCAATTAACGTTTTCAAAGGGAAGAATGTACACATTTTCATGTTAATTCTTATATTTTTACAACAGCAAAATGTAACAGAAGAAGAAATGGAATCCATAGTACAAACACTCTTCTCTGCGGAGTGTCAAAACTCTGATAAGCATTCCACGTCTTATTCTGACTGCATGAATGTACCACCAGTATGCCATTCAGGGATGCTAGAAAGATTAGATGACTAAACAACAACTTAATTTAATTAACAAGATGTTTATGTGTCTTTTTTGTTACTTAGTTACAACTATTTTTGTACATACTTATATTGTATTTGTTCTAGTCATTTTGTAATCAAACATCTGCAAAAACTAAGTCAGTCTCTTATTTCAATCCATTTCTCGAAATTGTCAAAGATTTACGACTATGAAGTGCAATACCGACTTACATCGACTGTGGCAAAACCGGGCTTTTTACTGGTAGTATGACGGTTTCCAAGCGTAGAGCAGATGATGGTCACCCTTCTGGGGCACCTGATGATACCTCAGTTTTTGTAGGGTTTACATTGCTAGTGCTTTAGATATGTGGCGTTCTTGGTTTTTTTTTGGCTGTTTGTTTTGTCTTTGTCGTGCTTTCTCAATTTGTGTTGGATGTGAATAACCATGATATTGTATTTATGATTTTAGAATTCCCCCTTTTCCTCGTTCTTGCTTCGGTATTCGTTTGCCGATGTATGTTAACTTCAAGATGAATAACAACAACCAAAAGGTTATTAAATAGCTTGGTAAAGAGAATTTGTGGCGTGCCCATTTACATCCCTTCGAAAATTATTTGAAATACTGTTACGGTCTGTGTGTATTTTCAGCTCACCTGGCTAATGCCAGAGATTTTGCCATCACTTTGCGCGCGACCGTCGTTCGTCCGTCCGACCGGCATTAACTTTTCATTCAAAGTACTTCACTTCTGAAACAACGGGCCAGTTAGAACTAAACATGGCTAAAATAGTTCTTGGATGGTCCCTTGCAAAAAAGTGTTTTTCAGGTCCGCGCTTTATCCAACATAGCCGCCAGCGGTAAACATAGTTTTAACATTGGCCCGTATCGGAAATCGCGTTCAAAGATTTTCCTCTCTGAAACTACAGAGCCAATTGGGACCAAATTCTGTCAGAATAGTCCCTGGGTGGTCCATTGCAAAAAAGTTGTTTTTCAGACTCGCGTTATATCAAACATGGCCGCCAGCGGGGAACATAATTTTAACATTAGACCCTATCAGAAAACACATTCAAAGATTTTCTCCTCTGAAACTACTGGGCCAATTGGAACAAACTTGGTCCCAAATTCTTTGATTGGTCCTTTGATAAAAGTGTTTACAGGTCTGTGCTGTATCCGAAATGGCCACCAGCGAGAATCATAGTTTCTTCATTGTACGTTATGGGAAAATCTTCAGATTTTCTCTGAAACTACATGGCCAAATGGAACAAAACTTGGCCACAATAGTTCTTGGGTAGTCCCCTGCAAAAAAAGGTTTTTTTCAGGTTAGCGCCATATCAAATATGGCCGCCAGAGTAAAACTTAGCTTTTACATTGGACCCTATGCGAAAACACATTGAATGATCTTCTGCTCTGAAGCTACTGAGCCAATTGGAACCAAACATGACCACAAAAGTCCTTGCTTGATCCCTTGCAAAAAAGGGTATTTTTAGGTCTGTGCTGTATCCAAGATGGCCGCATTGGACATTGAACCCTATACGAAATCACGTTCAAAAATCTTCTCTGAAACTACTTGCCAATTAGATTCAAACTTGGCCACAAAAGTCCTTAGTTGGTCCCCCTACAAAAAGATGTTTTTCAGGTTAGCGCTATATCTAATATGGCCGCCAACAGGGAACATAGTTTAGATCTTTTCCTCTGACAAATGCTGAACCAAACATTGCCACAACAACATTGGTTTGTCCCCTGCAAAAAGGTGTTTTTCAGGTTCGCGCTATATCCAACATGGCCGCCAGAGAGAACACAGTTTTAAAATGTGATCCAATTGGAAAGCACGTTCAAAGGTCTTTTCCCTCTGAAAAGCACTGGACCAATTGGAACAAACTTGGTCCCAATAGTCCTTGGGTGGTCCTTCGAACAATAAGGTGTTTTTCAGGTTTGTGCCATATCCAAGATGGCCACAACCGGGAAACATAGCTTAAAAATTGGACCCTATGGGAAATCACAAGATCTTCTCTGAAACTACTGAGCCAATTTGATCCAAAATTGGCCACAATAGTCTTTGGCTTGTCCCCTGCAAAAAGATGTTTTTCAGGTTAGCGCTTTATCAAACATGGCCGCCAGCAGGGAACATGGTTTTAACAATGGATCCTTTGGGATAACACTTTCAAAGATATTTTCCTCTGAAAAATGCTGAGCCAATTGGAACCAAACATTGCCACAATAGTCCTTGGTGGTCCTCTGCAAAAAAGGTGTTTTTAGGTCAATGCTATATCTATGATATCTTTTACAATAAAATGTCTATGTTAATCAAGGGCAAGGTGAAAGATACAGGCTATTGAGAGCTTCTTGTTTTATCTTATATCACGATAAATATGGTCTGTACTTCATAACAATTGTTTAGCATTTTGATGACTGATATTTCTTTCAGTATAGAGTGAAGTCGTGTATTATTCGACGGAGGCAGTTTTCGACCTCTTTATTAAAACGATAAATTTATTGTATCCAGTTTCCTACATTTTGGTAAAAGTTGACCTGCACGCATGCAGTTTACTTCAGGAGAAGCTTAAAAGAAATGCAGTCTGTGGCTTTTAGAATCAAATATTTTTATTAAGTTCGGTTTCACTTTACGTTACGTTTACTCCAAATGACAATGGCGTCTTGCAACAATAGATACTTCACAATCCTTTATTTCAACGACATTCTCCGTTCTTGGAGGTCCCCTCACATCCATGCAATATAAATTAAGACAAAACATTGGAATACACTCTCTCTATATCTATCCGAATGTTTTGATTTTATCCGCCCTTAGGAAACATAAGCTGTCGAAATACCCATATGCAGAAATTAACTTAAAAGTAACCTCGGTATTTTATATACACTACAAAAATTTAATTAATTGTACATTTTTTATTATCAGATGCACTATCAAACACAGTGCTCTGGTAAAGCTCTTAAATATTTCCGATAATTCCGACCAATAGAATAAAAAAGATAACAGGAAGCAACTAAAATGGCCGGAAAACATAGTCACATGCCACAATGTTGCAAGGAACTGCAGAGAAAACCCACAAATAAAAAAGCAAAAGACAAACATAAACAACGATAAGAATTCGGGACAACTGGATTGTATACCAGCAATAGCAAAATCTAGCGGTAGGGTTTAACCGGTTTATGGGTTTCCAAACCTCCCCTTACTCTGTTCCGTTTCCCTATAGTATTATAACGTACGAATAAAGTGAAAATTTGACAGGACTATAAACCATTCATTATACATTTGAAGTAAAGATAGTGTAAATTAGAAAAGTTAGTTTTCTTCTCGTTTGGTTTTGGCATGGGGAAGTTTCCTTCGTATAGCTGCCGGCCATTGCAGTAATTGAGGCTTTTAAAATTTTTATTTTCACGAAAACGAGATGCGTACATTGTATTTGTCCCTGTACTCTATGTATAGCACATCCACGCGGCTTTAAATTCTAGTGCTTATCTTTAAAATTTGTTCCCATTTTTGATGTAGGAAGCAAGTTTTTTTCTCTCCTTTTCATGTGATAGTTGCATGCAAATAAATAATATTAGAATGAGAAAAAGTTTCTCCGTTTAGTCGCCGGTACTTGCAGAAAATGTAGATTCTAATCTTTTCTCCATGCCGAGAAAAAAAAAAGTTTTGCTCCACAGAACCCTTGGTCGGATTAATGTCATCTGTTGTAGGTCACTACTCAATTCTCAATTTATAACATCTTACACCAGACTGAAAATTCAATTTTTCAATATTTTGTAAAATCTTCCAGCCCTTAACTATTTTGAACTGCGGTCCCATTGGAAAAAATGCAAAAAAACGGACGATTCAGTTCTTCCCGTTCTTTGAGCAGTAAAATCCCCACATCTCCGCCACATGGCGTCTTCATTTTACAACTAATTCGCTATTGCCGTGCCTTTAGTTTGTACAACAATTTTGTCAACATAGGGAAGTTGCTATCCCAAAAATTATACGTCATGGGTATGTTCAGTCACTGTTTCAAATGTCACTGCAGAAGTTTTACGGTCATCATCACAATTTGACGGACCATTATAATGTTTCAATTTCACAGATGACAATAGATTTCTTTGGGTAGATCCATATAGCTCATTAAAATTATTGCAGATGGTGTTAACATATGTGTTATCGTCTCATGTTCATATACTCCATATTCTTTCGCTAAATATTCATTACCGGACTTACAAACACCAACTGTTACAAAACTGGACTTTTCACTGGCAGTGTGACGGGTGCCACGCGTGGAGCAGATCATGCTAAAGCTTCTAGAGCACTTGATGATACATCAGTTTTTATGGGTTCACACTGTTAGTGCTTTAGTTTTGTGGCGTTCTTGTTCATTTTTGTTTACTTATGCTGTCTCAATTCGTGCTGGACATGAATTGCTGTGATATTGGATTTTTAGTTTGCCTCAACGAAGTTGAGAAGGACTTTTGGAGAACCCCCGGCGCATTTAGGGGTATATCTTAGTAACTTTGCAGGGTGGGGTCATCAAATTTTGCATGCAGGTGTATACTGGGTCGACTCACAGCCTCCAAGAAAATTAGGTCTCTTTGACCTATATTCATTGCCTGAGTGGCTTGCATTTAAATTAACATCCAAGTTCATATCTCAGTAACTATACATACTAGGATCATCTAACTATGCATATGCATGCATCTCTGATGGTAAGTCAGCATCCATGCAAAATTTGGTCACTTTGACTTACATTTTCCGCTTGAATTGACTGACATTAAAAAAACAAAAACATTTAGCCCAGTCCTTTAATTTCAGCTTCCGCTACACAGACAATGAACTTTCTATTAATAATCCAAAATTCAAGGAATATTTACACCAGATCTATCCCAATGAGCTTGAAATTAAAGAAACTGCTGATACACCTTCTTCAGCTTCGTACTTTTAACAGCTGATTCGTTACTGTCGAGCATGTAGTTTATACAGTGATTTTTTTTTAAATAGAGGAAAAACACTGTCCCAAAAGCTGCTTAGTCAGGGATTTGTTCAGCCCTTGTTACTTTAATCCCGTTAAAAATTCTGTGGCCGTAACCATGACATTATTGACAGATGTGACGTGACTGTGTACCAAATGAAAACGGACATTTTCAGATAGATTTCACGTCTTCACGGATTTGACATAGCCGGATTTGAATCAACCCTGGATTGACTCACTGATCGTGTGACGGGTGCTACTAGCGGAGCAGGACATTCTTACTCTTCCGGAGCACCTGATGTCACTCCCGGTTTCATGGGAATTCACACTATAAGAGCCTTAGTTCTTAATGTTATCTTTTCATTTCCGTGCATTGTAGCTGTCTCACGTCATTGTTTTTTTCTCTGTTGCCGTTTTTTGCCATGTCTTTGGACTTCGAATTTTGTAGTTATCGCTTCCCTTGTTCCTTCGGTATTCTACTGCCGTTGTTTCATCTTTTTGCTTCGGTTTTCGTTTGCCGACGTATTCTAAAATTTTACAAATTCGCGACATTATTAAGTGCCATAAAGTCCCTCCTTTTTGTATTTGTCCCTTACTTTATTTGTAGTACATCCACACGGCTTTAAATTTTAGTGCTTGTCTTTAGGATTTGTTCCCGAATATTGATGTAAGAAGGAAAATTTTCACTTCATATTTTCCTTTTTTTCATGTAATAGTTATATGAAAAAAGAGGGAATAACAGGAAAAATCTACAATGGCTGAAAATTACAATTACATGCTACAATTTGCCGGGGAAAACATATGAAAAACACAAAATAAGACTACAGACAGACGTAAACAACGATAGGAACTCGGGAGAGCCGGACTTGGTACCACACCGGCAAAAGCCAGCGGTAGGATTAAACCGGTTTTAATGTTACCCAAACTTCCTGTTTATCTGTCCAGTTTTTCTATAGTATAATAGACAATACACTCCATGACCAAAATCTGAGAAGAGAAAACGACAATACGTAATTTTGAAAGATGGGTCAAGGGGTAGTCGCCGTTAATCTGCCGGCTAGCTAAAGGGCCTAGTCTGCTGATAGAACACTGTCGCACTACGGAAGAAAAACCAAATTCTAAACTTCCTGAAGGGTTTCGTCAAGAATCATCATAAATTTCAGTAGACATCGTCAATATTAGTGAGAGGCAAGTATGTGTGTAAAATTTTCAGGTCACTAGATCTCGAAGCGAATTTAACTGATGCATCAGTATATCTTGTCAATATCGCCGTTTACGTAAGGAATATAAATTATGTCTCAGCTTTTCTTGATTCTTAATCAGTTTCTGACATTTTTAGCAACATTACCGTAAAAACGAGGATTAGAAATGCCCTTAGTAATAAGCTGTTTGCTTGTATGTCTATAAAAACTATTTGAATCAGATAAAGTATCTCCGTTTAGTTGGCGGTACATGGAAAAACTTTTCTCCGAGAAAATTCCTCTGCATAGTTGCCGGTCCTTGCAGAAAATGCAGTTTATAAAAATTGTTAATTATGTGAAATAATCGAAAGGGGTGTTTTTCGTATTGGTGTCAAGATTAATATGTCAAATGCATGTGCTTGATGACCATTTGATTCGGGTTTGCATTTTTGTAAATAAATATTCTAGCCCGAGTAATAGTGAAAACTGTACCTACCCTTAAAATAGATAAACATCCTGGCTACTACTTTCTGTCTAACGTAAGATAAAACCAATATCCATAATCTTGTTCTGGTAAGAAAAGTGTTTGAACATAAATCTTCTGATCTGCAAATAGTTTGGAAATAAATATTCTGGCTCGACAAAATTTGCCGTCTCCCAAATCAGAATTAAATGGTCTTCTAAAAAAACTGATGCAAAATTAATATAGAGACTAAGACGTGAATATTATTCTTAATGTCGTTGTTTTTTATTTCCGTGCCTTGTGACTGTCTCACGTCCTTGTTTTGTCTTTGTGTTTCTCTGTTGCCGTTTTGTCTTTAGGCTTTGATTTTTGTAATTATCATTCCATTGTTCCTTTGGTATTCTATTGTAGTTGATTTTTATATACTGTATGTTGCTATAGCAACATTGTTACTATTCGACTCACAAAAACAGAAATTTGAAAGAAACTCACCTTTTATATTTGCGGAAGCATGCAGCTCATTTAAATGAACGTAAGTATGCTTGTGTCGTGACATGTCTCGAATAAAAAATAATTTAGAAAACATAAAATAAAAATTTGGGGTCTATAAAAATATTTGAATCAGATAAAGTATTTCCGTTTAGTTGCCGGTACTTGCAAAAACTTTTCTCCGAGAAAATTCCTCTGCATAGTTGCCGGTCCTTGCAGAAAATGCAGTTTATAAATTGTTAATTATGTGAAATAATCGAAAGGGGTGTTTTTCGTATTGGTGTCAAGATTAATATGTCAAATACATGTGCTTGATGACCATTTGATTCGGGTTTGCATTTTTGTAAATAAATATTCTAGCCCGAGTAAAAGTGAAAACTGTACCTACCCTTAAAATAGATAAACATCCTGGCTTCTAGTTTCTGTCTAACGTAAGATAAAACCAATATCCATAATCTTGTTCTGGTAAGAAAAGTGTTTGAAAATAAATCTTCTGATCTGCAAATATTTTGGAAATAAATATTCTGGCTCGACAAAATTTGCCGTCTCCCAAATCAGAATTAAATGGTCTTCTAAAAATCTAATGCATAAATTAATATAGAAACTAAGACGTGAATATTATTCTTAATGTCGTTTTTTTATTTCCGTGCCCTGTGACCGTCTCACGTCCTTGTTTTGTCTTCGTGTTTCTCTGTTGCCGTTTTGTTTTTAGGCTTTGATTTTTGTAATTATCATTCCATTGTTCCTTCGGTATTCTATTGTAGTTGATTTTTATATACTGTATGTTGCTATAGCAACACTGTTACTGTTCGACTCACAAAAACAGAAATTTGAAAGAAACTTACCTTTTATATTTGCGGAAGCATGCAGCTCATTTAAATGAACGTAAGTATGCTTGTGTCGTGACATGTCTCGAATAAAAAATGAACTTAGAAAAAATAAAAATAAAAATTTGGGGTCAGAAGTCTCTTTGTCAGATATGAGAATGGTTTAATTGCATTTGATTTATGCAATCTTGTGTTTTGTTCCTTCGGTATTCTTCTGCCGTTGTTAAGTTGAAATGTTAGAGAAAATTATAATTCTTATAATTTTTTCCAAAATAATTGTATTTATTTATTATTTTTTTGCAATTTTCATTTCAGAGAATTTTACAGTACACTTACCATCCCGAAATTTAGATTTAAATTGATTGAGAAATGAATAGATATATGCCTATTACTTGTGTTTTTAAGAGAAATGTTTTAAAGATGTGCCCAAATTTTGACATGCTTAACTTGTGGCTTTCTTTAATGAAAAATGCCCATCAGAGCAAAAAACTCAAAATAGCGGAATACTACCGACCATCTGTTCAAAGAGTACCTATGTCTGTTGTCGCTTTATTTTTCAAGATAAGTTGGGTTTTTGTATCACATGTCATATCAGTTATGAACAGTTCTGAATTATTTAATCTCTGATCTCTACCATGTTTTTGGGCTTCGTTTTGTTCATCTTTGTTTGTGTGTTTGTCTTAGTTTTTCGTTCCTGTGCCGCACTCATGTTAAGTTTTTGTTCCGTTGTTTTTACGATGTTGCTATTTGATTATTTGTTTAAGAAATATCGGCATTCGAATACCGAAGGAACAAAGGAGTGGTATTTACAAAAATGGAAGTACAAAGACATGGAAAAAACGAGAACACAGAAAACAACGACGTTAGATAGCTACAAAGCACAGAAATAAAAACACAACATTCAAAACCAAGGCACTCACAGTGTGAACTCCCATGTAACTTGAGATTGACTCTAAGAGCTCTGGAAGGGTAAGCATGTCCTGCTCTGTTAACAGTACCTGTCACACGGTCAGTGGAGCATATATGTTTTTGAAAGATCTGTTAGGTGGCTGATTGGTTAATGAAGATTCGGTTCTCTATTATTTGTTAACATTTAGTACCAACAATGAAAATTCATATTACAACCAGATTTATTCACCTCATCTTTAACAATTAGTTTATATGACTGTGTGATCGAACCCCTTAGCTTAGCACATTTATTCTGCGATAAATAAGTATACAATTAAAGCCCTTTTTCGAGAAACCTTTCGAAATATTGTATTAATGATTAAATATAGTAATTGTTTAATTTCAGGATTTTACTTGTGAATACTCTTTTGATATGGAAAATTGGAGTTTTGGGTACCTGGTTTGACGCTACTGCTAGCTCTTGCTAATGCCGGTACCAAGTCCAGCTATCCCGAGTTCCTATTGTTGTCTACGGTCGTCTTTATCTTTTTATTGTTTTTCGTACATGCAGTTCCCTGATGGACTGTGGAAAGTGATTGTGATTTTCGACCATTTTTGATGTTTCCTGTTTTCTCCCGCATTTTTGTTTTGATCTTCTAAAAATTTTGATTTTATTTACAATTGAGAGATATTAAGCGCAAAATACAGATACAGAATAAAAATCAAATTACGTAAAATTGAGTCCCAGAGACTGAGTCTCTAGTGATCAATTGACAAAATGCTTCTAAGCTATGCCAATTCTGATGACCAACAACAATAATATGTTTTTCCATTAGGTCCAATGTTAAGCTAGTTATCCGTTTTTGACAGATCAAACTGAAATGGGTAATCTTTGTAACGGACATTCATCATTCCAATACAGTTTAGTTAATTTTGCTTCAATAATTTCAGACCAGAAGGTAAAAAGGCAGATTTTCCCCTAGGGTCCAATGTTAAACTGTGTTCAGTGTGGCGGCCATGTTTATTTGTCTAGTTGGAATGAAATAAAAAAAAACAATCTTTGTAAAGGACCTTCCATACCTGATGTTCAGGTAAAGTTTAATTAAATTTACTTCACTGGTCTCGGAGGAGAAGGTGAAATGTGATTCTCCCATAGTGTCAAATGTTAAACTGTGTTAAGAACTGTCGGCCATGTTTTTGTCGGCTCGAAAAGAAATGAGAAATCTTTATACAAATTCCTCTATACAATATTCCCGGAAAATTTGGTAGAATTTGCGTCAGTGTTCTCAGAGGAGGACAAGATGTAAATATGATTTTTCCCATAGCCTCCAATGCGACCATTTTTCAAATTTTGTTGGATCGGAACAAAATGAGCTCTTGTTTTAAGGACTTTTCATGCGTTATCCTTATGATGCTTGGTTGAATTTGCTTCGGCGGTTTAGGAGGAAAAGATCAAAATGTGAAAAGATAACGGATTACAGATGTCAAGTGATGGCAACAGCTCACACTTACCCTGTGGGTCAGGTGTCCTTAAAAGTGAATTTTTCAGATAAGGGTAAACGTCATCAACTCCACGCTTGATACATTGCACATAAAATTTTAGTGATCGTCAGTTGGGTAGTAAACTCAATAGGTCTGAAAAAAATCTCTATAGAAATATCCGAACTATCTGTCAAATTACGATGGCCACCATTAAATTTCTGTACTGATATTATAACTGTGGTTTCATATAAATGTCACTAAGATGACATATTTTGAGCAATAAAGTACTTCAATATACTTAAATTTGTCAGTGAATGTATCAAAGTGAATTAATTTTATGTTTACATAACTGTGGCGCGATTGGGAAAAAAAACGTGTTTGAATCAAAACATTTTATTTTCACAACTCTTTGCTTTAAATACAAATAGAGTAATAAATAACGTACTTATATTCTCCATGGTCAGCTATCTGTTGAAGAACCATGAGCAATACATACACATTCTTGACATTTATACTTTCACATGATGAAGGATGGAATATACAATGTTGCAGCACACTTACAAACTGTATACAAATGTATGAAAACTGCACTGTATATAAAAGTTTTTATGACAAGTAAATGGTCACTCATTCAACTGTTGCCTCTCTGATATAATGCATATGGATTTAATGTTTAAATGTGAGTTTAAGGACAATCCCGTATACAAAGTTTGCTGTTTGCTGTTTTCCTGTTTTTGTAATTTCATTATAAATTTTAAGTTAAAATGGTGAAATGAAAGATGAAGACTCGCTAACGTCATGAAAACAAAAAGGTTTAAACCCGTTTTAAACACTTTGCATGTATGCAAGAATGACACGGAAATGAATTTTTTAAAACAATCATTAAGGGTTAATTTAATTACAACCTAAGAATATGACATTATTGATAGATCGTATATTATCTCAACTACGGGAAAAGGCAAAAAAAAAAAAAAAAAAAAAAAAAAAAAAAAAAAAAAATATGTCACCACGCTTTTAACAGATATTTTACAAACTGGTCAATTAAGCTTTATTTACGGGAAAAGGGTGTTAACTGGCCCAAATATAACATTTTATATTAGTCAATCAATTATCACGTCACAAAGGAAAACTTTTAAAGTGATTTTTCCTGGCAAAAAAAAAAAATAAAAAATGAACCAAACCCGTATTCGACTCTATATTTTTCAAATGCGCGATTGAATTGCGCAGCACAACCGTATTTATCTAACTTAAATAATCACTTCATTGACTTGACAAGTATTGAATAAAAGTGACAACAAAAGTCGCAAGCAAACTACTTACTGTTTATACACTTACAGTAGTTTTGTCAAATTTCTTTTCAAAATCTGCTTGCACATGTATTTCGAACTTTATTTTTCCACAGAAGTGATCGGTCAGGCATTTTATTTAGGCTTTGACCTAGCTACAAAGACATTCGACGGGTTGTACCATTGTTCTTTGGAACTATTACAGTATGAATATATTGACGCGAATGAAGTATTTGAAAATTAAATTTAGGTTTTCCACTTATGTCATACGGGATCACTTTATTTTTACAAATAATGCTAAGTTCTGCTGATGACGATTGTTTAGTGTTATCTTTGAATTGTGGTCCTAATAAGGAAAGTAATGATGGTAAGAAAAATAAAGAATGGACCATACCAAACAAAATGATTAACATCATTATTTTAAAAAAGGATAAAAATATGTAAGACTTTGAAAATACTAACATAACTATACCAATAAAAGATGACAAAGCGCCATTAAAAACTGGAGCGCCGGCTTTTTGAACTGCTCCTAACGTGCCTTTATGTCGATCGGATGACCTAGTATCCATGAATCCATGACAAATGTGAGCACTGTAATCTACACAGAAACCAACACTCATTATGATATAAATCATTGTTAGAAAGTTTAAACTAAGGTCCCAAAAATACATAAATCCAAACAACCCAACAAGGATCGTCATCAGTGTTAGTGTGATGAAGAAAACTAAAACTGGATGTGGTAAAAATATTAAAGTAACGACAAAAATAGATACAAATGTCATTCCAAGACTTCTAAATGTTTCTGGAAACACCGTTTGATACTGTTCGAAGAATATGAATGCTGGTGAATAAGCAAATATATCTTGTAAGTCTGAATTCTTTGCAATATCTCTCATCCGAGGCATCAGGTCATGGTGTGCATTTGTATTTGTTACATCAGATGTAAAGAAAATAAATCTACAAGCTTTTATAGAGGTATTTTTATCGTCAAAAAGAATGTCGTTTTTGTAGAAAGGGAATGACGGCAAAAATCTTTTTTGAAGGGCAGTAATAAAATTTATCTCGGACGAGTTGTCATAGAATAGAGATTTACTAAAATCTACAAGCCAATTTTTGGTCTTTGAACTGTCCACTAGGAAATCACTTTCTATTTCACCCTGCAGTTTTTCTATTACCGATATAGTAGTTTTCTTTGAGTATAATATTTTATCTTTAAGAATAAAGGATATTGGAATGTTTTTTGTAAAGTATAACTTGTCAACTTGGTTGTATTTGTAAAGATATGATTTTTCCGTCACTAATAAATTGAGATCTAGTCCTTGTTGAAATCCGGTCGAACCCCAGATCGAAACGCCTGTGTAGCAAATAAACAAGACAATTATAATAACTTTAACTGGTTTTCTTTTCAAGAGCACTGCAACGGCTTTCTGTGGGTACTTTTCCATTGGCCCTTCAATGTCTTCTCTTGATTTTGGCTTCGAGCCGACGCACAAACGAGGCTTTAGGTCAACCTTTTTCATTTTCTGTTGTGAACAGCAGTGCTTTTCTTCTTGAACTCTTTTTTCATGTAGACTCATACATGCCGTAAAAAATGTCAAATAATTTAAGTAGCACAACATGACAGCTACACCTAAAGAAAAATAAAATGTTAGATGAATTTTTATTCAACAACAACAACAACAACAACACACACACACAGAGTAAAATAGAATGTTATTCTCTGTTAAACCGAAACAATATTAAAGTTTAACAGCAGAACTTAAACTTGAAATCAATAACCTAAAAATGGGAACATTCCAGAACTAAGACAATTTAAAGAAACAATATTGCCAATATGCGTCTGATCATTATAAAATATTGTTTAAATCCTTTTCTTTTGTTGTACATAGAATGATGAAATACATCATCTCATGTAAAAAGACATCATGTACGAACAAAATAAGGACTGCAAAATTCAGCGGTATACAGACCCTTGCTTAATATCACATATTTATTAGGGATATTTGAAGTCCTCATTGTGACCTCAACATAAAGAACAATAACAAAGATGCAGTTCCGTTTGTTTTACCCTACCGTGCCGCATGTACATTTACTCAGTATTCCTTCATATGTTAATTTAAAAAAATACGTATGAATAAATTTAAATCTGAAAGCTTGTTTACAGTATTACCTGTATAAATACAAAAGTTCTTGACACTAAGGAATGAGGATGAGGCTCCAATATAAAATGCTACAAGGTTGGTCAACGTCGTTATGGTTATGCCAATACCACTAGATTTCATCACTTTTTTAATCCTTTCCTCTGGTGTTAACTTAGATTCGTGTTCATATGTCTCAGCCAACCCAGAGAGTAAAACAAACATATCATCTAACCCAATGCCTAAAAATAGATATACATAGAAAGTTTTGATTATATGAAAATTGCTTTTCTGAACAAAAACCACAAAAACTGAATTCTCGCACAGCGTATGAATTTCACCCAAACACCACATTACCATTAAAAGTAAAACCCGATAGGAGATTGTTTTGGTGCCCCCCTCTTTTCGTCAAAAGATTTTTTCTTGAACCTCTCCATTTTAAACAATCTTAGTTTTTCTTTCATATAAATGGTAAGGTATGTTTCAAGGAAATTGTGATAGAATAGAATTTACTTAAGCATTGTATTATAATTTCACCATATTAAAAGAAAGACAGAACCTGAGTTGTGACCTGTGATTGAAATTTTCAGTCATTGTGCGTGCTTCTTGCTACCTGACATTTTTAATGTTATATCAGATGAATAATCTAAAGGATACTGACTGCTTGATTTACCTCACATTTATGTTTGGCCATGTATGCAATGTTCTGATAGCATTTTCCAGTTGTATGATGAAAAAAGTAGCAAAACTTTTTGATTCGTGTAAATATAAAGTGTTACCATATGTCCATTGTATGTATCATGTGAATTTACTCCATATCCTTTCAGGCAACACACATTAATGTAAATTAACTTACCTAGTACTAAAAAGGGCATGACTCCAACAATGCTGGCAAATTTCACATGGCAGGAACTAACAAAACCGATTGCTCCTAAAATTGATATCATTGTTGCCAAGACACCAGCTCTAGCTAGATTCTGTTTATCTGAGATACAGTTCCAATTTGCCGTTGCTAAACTTGCATATAGAATCATAAAAATGAATGTCATTGCAAATAGGACGATATCATCATCTAAATCCGAAGAAATCTCTTCACTTAAAGAGTTACTGTGAGCAAAGTATATGTTTGTATTGTTTGTCCTCAACTTCCTTATATTTTCAAGAAATTTTTTCATCCATATGTTTGTGTTTTCTTTCGTGTAAGTATCGTCTCGTAAATAAAACCTTAATTTTACAAATGATGCAGATTTGAGAAAGTTATGATTTACTCTTGTGTTTCCAAAAATTTCTTTGATGGACTGATATTTAAATATTGGATATGTTATAGTATTGTTGAGCAAATGCTGTTGAAATAAAGACGTGAAAATTATATTTCCCATCACGACACAGCTGGAATTTCTTCTTGCACATACATCTTCAAAGTTGAAATACACGCCTTTACTGTCTTTGGGAGCTAACTGTATTATTGTATCATATATATATTTCATTTCAGATATGTAACTTAACGAAAGGATGTTTTCTTCTTTACTTTGAAAAATAATATCACCATATACACCAGGTCCAGTTTGACTTTGTGGGTAGAAATTCGTTGCGGACTGATCGCCAAATAGTTTCTGGACTGCAGTACGATCTTTAGAGGCTTGGCTATCACTGGGGGTGTACAGCAATTCTATGTCGTCTTCAATTTGTAGGTGAGAAACTCCTAGACCTAAAAATGTGTTAGCAATTATTGATAATGCTATAAAAACCCATGGATTTCTAGCAACGCATCCACCATATTGCTCGAATTTATGACCAATAGCCCTATCCATCTTCTCGTAGCATTTTAGACAATCCATGCTGAAAGAGAAAGTCTAGAATTATCAATAATAAGAAAGATTATTTTGACGTAAGGTCATTGTGTTATAATATAGAATAACTAAATACCGAAGTTACTGTGAATGTGGTTTCTGCATATGCGCATTTCGACAACTTATGTCTCTTCAATGATGATCATAAAATCTAGACGTCTGTAAGACGTAAACTGATAGAGAACAAATAACCAATATGATCTAATTGTAAAGCCAAAATCAGCTAAGGATAGACCTTTGCATGAGGGAGATGAATAAATTCCATAGATGTTGATAAAAAGAAAAGCAATAAACAAATGAAACGATGCAAAAATTTTGGTAAGTTTAAGAAAAAAAATCATTCTATTGTGTATATTTTCTCCTTTTTACAAAACCAGCATTGTTAAAAATTAAATGTGAATATTTTTGTTACAGCGTCTATTTTATAACATTGATCAGAAATCCAAAAACAGAACTTAAAACATTGAAAGTAAAAGTGGTGATTTTAATCAAAGAATAAAGTTTTTAAAGCAGTATAAGCTGATTTGAAATATTTCTAGAGGCATTGCTTTTTAGTAAAAAGAAGTAATTACAAATCAAATGCTGCCTTAAAAATTTTGCTTGTGATTATATATTGAAAACTTTTATCCAAGATCTTATAATATCATAACATACCTGTTTTGCTGCCACTGTAGTCGCTTTCGTCTTTTCAATTTTCTGAGCGACGAATGCTTTATATACCATTTTGATTTCAAATAAAAAACAACAACAAAAAATACCACGTGAGATAGATACCACTATTGCAAAAACATTTCTATAAATCAAATTATCGAGTACTTGTCTTCCTGGTTTTCAATCGGTCATTAAGTGTTTTAACAGTAACTGACAACGGTTGACATAACTTTAAATTTTAAAACTTTGGCACGTCAAATGCAATTATTGAATATTTTCACAAAAATATTTACAATATTGATTTTTTTATTGTAAATAAGGTTAATATGCACAAGACATGTACAATGCATCTATTTATTTGGTAATGCACGAGTATTTGCTTATTGTTGGAGGCCTCATTGTGACTTCAAGATGAATAACAACAAAAGTGTTATTCCATTTGCCTAACCTTTCCATGTATTTGAAGGATTTTATTCGATAATATGCAATAAAGGGATATGGAGTAAATGCACACGAAATAAAGACTGTGCAAATACATGTAAAACAAATTAAAGCAATGGATCGGAACAACGCTTGTATTGCTTATTCGCCAACCTCAATTTAAGCTGTTGTAGGTAGGACCAACATTGAGATACATGGTGAAGAGTCATATAGCGTAAAGGCATCACACAATCAAACATCCTTTTCATATATGGGGGTACCTTTTCTGGTTATGTGTGTTTGTGCATTTTAAGCTTGTTTTAAATGCTTTGGGTGAAATTATTCAGCTGTTATCTGTTCTTGGACCATTCTGTGTTTTCTGTTCTGTGTAATTTTTCCTCCTTGTTGTTTAAGCGTAAAAATTGTGTTACAAAAGAATTCTCATTATGAAAATATGCACTCTTTGAAATTCTTAGAATATCCTAAACACAAAGCACAATGACTTGCTAATGGATTATAAAGACCTTACTTATTTAAATTGTTGTTTATTAGGAAAACATGTCTCGATGAAATTAACAAAAATATACCATTTTCATAAAGCGGATTCTAACTTTCAATCGAAAGTATTTTTGAGTGTTTTTCGCTTTCAACCGCAATGATTTTATTTTTTACAGGTCATATCGGTTTTTATTCATTCCTTTAGAAATCCTTTTTCTGCTTTATTTTGTACTTTACACTAGTGTTTTTAGTATATAGGTATGACCTTTCAAAACAATTTTGGTTTTCGTTTATGTCTTTAAAATAACTTATATTTGGCAATTTAGACTGGTCTTTTTCTGTTATTTTTAATGAAAGTCCCGTCCGTTTGCAGGTTTACTATAAGTATATATTTTTGTGACATACTAAGGTACAACAAATGAATTGCGTCTGTCTGTCTGTCGTTTTTACTGAAGCCTTCCAGCTTTATATGAGTGTAATCTTTAAACTCACCACTGGCACATGCATGCATGTACGAAATACTAAGTTGATCAAGAGTAAAGGTTACAACAAAAGTCTGAAGCATATTCAGAGGGAGAAATTAGAAAAGGAAGTCCTTTGGACGAACCACAAATCCAAGAGCACACATACCAACACGCTAAACAAATTGGGACAGCCGGCAAATCCCCGACTTGGATTGCATATTTAAAAAAAAAATAAAATAAATAAAAAAAATAAAAAAATAAAAAATAAATAAATAAATAAATAAATGCAAAATTAAGCATTTCATTCATTGCAAGTAAAACATAAACAACTTGTAAAAGTGAAATCGATATTGAAATTAGAATGTGGCATTTATGGTCATGAACAGAGTTATAATGGTATGTAAGCTTGCTTTGAATTAAAAAAACACACACTGGGAACGAATAACCAGGAACAATGTTTTTATAGACGACATTCTTGTACTGAATTGAATAGATAGAGAAACAGAGATCTCGTTGACACAATCCCTTTGTTAAGACAAATGTCAGAAATATGTCCATTCTTTAAAATTTAACTAGAAACCTAACAATGAAAAAAAAATAGAGTCAATGTACAAGGATATGGAGTAAATGCACATAAGACAAAGTCTATCAATACATATTTCAGCCATGGTTATTACCAATTCATCCAATGGTAGTTCAAAGCCGTAAAATTTTAATATTTCTGCTAAAAATGATCATTCTATTGTATAAAAGGCTTCTTTTAACGTCCACTTACATCATTTATATAGGAATATAATCTTAATTTTTTTCCATTATGTCAATGATAATACTGGTAAATTTTAAATTACATGATAAACATCTTACGTTTAAGATAGAAACCTTTTTTATGTGTGGCTAATCAAATTTCTATGACTTTTTTGCAGCTTATCATTAAGGCTAATAGTGCACACATGATAGTATTCTTTAAATAAAGTTTATATTTTTGGTATGCAGGTTATGAGTACCTCACTTTTATTTAAAGTAACTTTTACATAATCAATAGCTTCATTTATGTTTGGTAATATCGTTGAAAGTGATTATATAAAACTCTACATTCATTGCCATCCAGCAATATGTTGGAATTAGTGTTCAAGTTTTTTTTTATAGAATACTTTTGTTTCTTTCTAATAATAGTTGCATCGTCATTTTGAGCAATTTTTATAATGAGTTTGAAAAGCATCGTCTCTATATGATTTCTCTTCTTAAATTTACAAAACGAATGGTAAAAAGAAGCTATCCTTTTTATGAAATATATCCTTTGTTGACAATAATAAGTCAAAATTGAAAATTTAAGAACAATACACGAGTCAATTAATTGGTAATAAATGAGCTGTCTTTTTATTGATTGCACCGTAGAAAAAAACAAAAAGTGAGTAAAGTTTAAGCTTTTTTGATAGGAAAAGGATAATAAGAAGTTACCACTAAAAATTAGAATTTCGTAAGGAGTGATGCATAGAAATCTCTAATGTATTAACATAGATACATTGTGTACATATAACACCATATTCGGAGCCGTAAATAAGATATTTCATAATTTGCAAGTGTATAGGTAAGTGAAGAGAAGGAGAGCATAAACATTCAAAATATTAGTTCATCTCAAAGGTCAAGGTCACAAAGATCAAACTTTTAAAATATTCTAATGGCTTTAACTATGAAAATTATAAAAGAGCTGCTGAGGGCATATGTAGCGTCTCCTACACACATCTTGTTATATCAAATATTTGTCTTCCAAATTTCTGTTTTATATGCACTAAGTTGTGCTCAGAATTAAATTTACTGCAGTTTGTTAAATTTTTTTGGTTACTTTGTACATACCTCCTGTAAGTAAAAACTCTACCAACTGTTACATGCAAATAACTAAATACCGAACTTACTGTGAATTTTTATTCTGTATATGCACATTTCGACAACTTATGTCTCTTTCAGTGCAGATAAAATCTAAACGTTTGGAAGACCATAAATTAAAAGATGTTTAAAAACTGACAGAGAACAATAACTAATATGATCAAAATGTAAAGCCAAAATCAGCTAAGGACATAGCTTTGCATGAGGGAGATACTCCTTAGTTTTCAACAAGATTTATAAAAAGTTAGATATTGAAAGGTTCCAAATAGAATCGGCTTTCGGGTCAGCACCGAAGTACAGACTTCTGGGCTGGTGAATACCCTAGGGACTAACAGTCCACCGGCAGAGGCATTAACCAAGTGGTAAAAAATAACTAAATATCGAACTTAATGTGAATTTTGATTCTGCATATTCGTATTTCGACAACTTATGTCTCTTCAGTACAGATAAGATCTAAACAATTGGAAGACCATAAATAATGAAATAATTTTTAATGCTAAAAAGAATAACAATTTGGAAGTTTTGTTGTTTATAACAATGACAATATCATGAAAACTACATAAGGATAACATAATTTGACCTCACGTGGCTTTAAGCCTTATTTAAATTTACATTATGATATAGATAAATGCTTTCAAAATGCCGTGAATATACTAAGGTTTGTAAAATCTGTGAGCCACTTGACAGATTAATCCTCTGTGAATAAATTAATAGTTTCATTTACATTAACAATTCTCCCAATATCCGAAAAAGTTAAAATCTAGAGCCCTTTTATGGTAGCTGAAACCTGCTTAAAAGTGTAAATTTGTGTTTTGATGTAAATGGAAAGTCAATAAAACTCAGGCAATTAATCAACTTAACATTCAGAAATCAAAAGTTTCCAAAACTAAAGCGCTTTGACTTTTATTGCAATTTACATGTCTTGTCTTGACAATTTTAAAACTCGAAATCAGTTCAATTTTTCTCGTTACATTAGGGATTCACTTTCTGCTGATATTTCATTAACACTAGGATACTCTAGTTGGACATAATTGTAATTGAAATAAAAGAAGAAAAAGCTGAGACATCAAAATCATTTTTAAAAAAATACCTATGGCCGTTTTTCGTATAATAGGCACCTCCTACATAATATGTAAATGTGGCATAATCATTTGAAATCTTACTTCAACATTCAATAACTGTAATATGAAAAGCCGAATGTTTGAAGATACACAGAAAACAAAGAAAATTGGGGTAATGACAAAATTACCAAACAGAGTTGTCAAGAGCTGAAATCCATGAGACAAAAAGACAAATCAGGTGGAAACCATCGGATAAAAATTTCGACCGCAATGGTCCTGACTTGGTACAGGCATACCAACAGAAATGTTGGGCCAAACCGGTTTTGTGGCATGCCAAACCTCCCCTTCATCTGCGGTAGTCTCCGGTAGCAACTCAACATCAATTGCTATGGAAAGCTTGACAGTTGAAATAAATGTTTATCTCAGTACTAAGTAAAAAAAAATCTTCAATTAGAGTTCCAACTGAGTTACTGAAATCCATTAAAGAACTTCCTAATGATCGTATGAGATGAAACTTTTTGAAGCCCAGATTAATAAGGCGGTCACCGAGATAACTATGTCTAATGAGAAAGTCTGTATAATTTGCACTAGCTCTCACGTAACGAATCAATTGTGAAACATACACTCATTAAGCAGGAGAGGCTGGAATATTACTGTCCATGTTGGAGAAATTGATAATTTTGAAATCAAAATTGTCCCTTTTTAGTACTGATATAAAAATTTTCGTCAAATTCGAGGTGTAATTCCAAACAAGTTGTATATCTTGTGGTTTCTGTCGTTTCCTTTATCTCTAGTATATTAATGGGATTCCTCTAGCAAAAGATGCGTTATTGATGGAAAGAACATCATCAATATATCTATAAGTTAGATTAAAGGATCTGACATTCTTTCATGAGTCCCTGAAGAAATTTAGTCTCGTAAGAATATGAAATTAGATCACCGAGTTTTGACAAATTTATACAACTGGCAGTTCGATCACACTTCAAATATATTGTAATGTTATTCCCAATTGTATAATAGTATTAATTTGTGTTATAAACGGTTTGACAGTAACTCTAATTCTTGTTTCAAGAATTGCAATACTGATTCTTGCCTAACTTTGCATTTTCTCCAATGATAGTCCACGTTTCTGTTGTTAAAGCAATCGTTTTTATGTTCCGATTTGAATGTGTTTACTGATATACAATTTAAGTCTTTGCGGGAATGACGTACATTTAAGTCAACAATGAAAGGATATAGAGTAAATGCGCATGGGAAAAGTCTCTACAAATAAATGAAATAAAAAATTAAAACGACAATTGTTCAGAGAACAATTGCAAGGTCTTTCCCCGTCAATGTGATGTTTTGTTACGTCTTATGTTTGAAATCTTCTTGATGAAATGCACATTGTGTTATATATATTTAATTTTCTATTTCTAACAGATTAAATGACTGTTTTACAATAAAAAGACAAAAATTACCCGTGACCTTGGTGACCTTTGACCTTGGACTCAAATTGTAGGAGTCTTCTTACTGATTAATTTGATATGTTACATGACCATACTATCTGTAAAGGATTAAAAGTTATACGCAAAAACTGCTTTCTGAAATGCATCAAGGGCAATAACTCCTCAGGGAGTCATCAGAGAGCTTCGGTCCAAATAAATCAAATGTAGCCCTTGACATGGTGAACATTTTTGCTGATATAATTTTTCAGCTATCTATTACGGTTATCAAAGGTCACCGATGACCTTCAACCTGGTACTCAAATTGAAGGTCTTATCATGCTGATCACTTTAAACATATATGTTTACTATATTATCTGTAAGCGTTTAAAAGTTATTCGCAAAAAACCAATTTTCGGAAACCCGTCAAGGGCTATAACTCAAAAACGGTTCGTCGCAGAGTTTTCGTTCAACTGAATCAAATGTAGATTATAATAAGAGGAACATTTTTGCCATATAATGTTTGCGAGTTATCGCGATAACAAAATTTCAAATAGCCGCCATTTTGAAAATGGCGGACGAAAAATTTTTTTTGACCCCAGATTTGAAATCAGGACCATAAAAGCAACCTGGAAACCAAATTTCAACAAAATCCGACAACTTTGAGAAATCGACATATTTCGGGGTCAAAAACGCGTAACCGGGGTCGCGACCCAAAATTTTTTTTGTGTGCCCAAATCATGCTGAGGATGATTGAAACATTTTCCTTGCCATAGAATTTTAATATCGGTTACGGTTTCTGGGCTATTACGATAACAACAGAAACCGCATTCGGAGAGATAACTCCGTTACTTAAAATAGATCGGTTTCGCAGGGTCAGTGCCATCGACAGGCAGCTAAGTCGATTAAGTGTACCAAATATCGAATCGATATGTCGCAACACTTTTATTATATTGGCCGCGGAAAAAAAAGAATAATAATAATAATAATAGTAATGATAACGATAATAATCAGAAGAAATACAATAAGGTCTTTCCACTGTTGTGGGAAAGACCTTAAAAAAAACAAAGAAAACACAAAACAAAAAAACGCGCAAACCAACAACCCCCCACCCCACAAAAAAACAAATACAAAACAAAAAACAAAAACAAAAAACAAGAAACAAAATCAAACACAAAAAAAAACAAAAAACAAAAACAAAATAAAAATACAGAAAATAAGCAACAAAACAAAAAACAAAACAAGACAAATAAAAAAGGAAAATGTAGTAACACCTTGATTGATGACTTGTGATATAAACTTCATGGTCAAAGTTATTTAATTTTTACTTTTTGATCTGTAAATGCAAAACACAATAAAATAAACATATATTGTCATTTCATTGCAGCGTTCAACATACAAAAAAAAAAAAAAAACAAAACGATCCAGTTATCCTTACCCTTGAAATCTAAAACTCCATTGTAACTATGTTTACAAAAGTTCTCATGTACCCGATTCATATAATACACCTGTTTTAAAAAGACAAGTCGATCATAAATACCTAATATAGAGATTTATGTTTATAAGAAAAAAGAAATATCTCAATAACAAAAATAGCCACATTATTATACTCAGGATTTCCTCTTGGTATAGGAGAGTTTGAAAATAATAACAATATAAAGGGGGAAAATGTAGCCGAATATTGCCTTTCAAGGACCAAAAAGTAATATCTACAAAGAAAACAACAGTTTCCAGAGAAAATTGGATAAAATATTTACAATAACATTTTCATTTTTTTATTTATGATAAAGTCCAATTATTTTTTCTATAATGAATTTGAAAACCATCTATTCTACATGATTTCTCTTTAATTTACACAACGAATTGTAACAAGATTGCTACGCGTAGCTATGTGTCCCCCGCCGCTGCAAAAAAAAAAAGTCGATATAGTCCCATAACTCATGTAAATATTTGTCAAATCAAAGAGGCGACATGATATGATCAACTACAGTTAGTGACAAACAATCACACACAATTTCAATAAAATCTGTCCAGTGGTGTAAGAGGGGTTGTGCCCACAAAAAACGTGACACACGAACGCACGGACACACGGACGAACGGACGCAGACCATTACTATGTCCCTCTGTCGCGTTGCGGCGGCGGACGATAAGAAACTGTCCTTTTTATGAAATTCATCTTTTGGTGAAAAAATGCGTCACAAATGAAAATTAAGTACAATACAAGAGATAATTTATTGAAAACAAAATGAAATTCCTTGTATCTTAAACTTAAAAACAATATATAATAAAAATAAAAATGTTACGAAAAGGTTAATAAGAAAACACCACCAAAAATAAGGATTTCGTAAGGAGTGATTCATAGAATGCTCTAATGTATTAACTGGGATACATATAATACCTTATTCGAAGCAGAATGAAATGTATGATGAATTCAAGAAGGAAAAAAATAATCGTATTTCTCGTATATTCGTTTGATAGCAATTACTACTGAGTTGCTACCGGACACTACCTCAACGGAAAAGGGAGTCATAGATGTTTGCGCTCCATAAAACAAGTTTCCAGTACTTTTGTCGGGCAACGGATGACAGTAATTGTAATAGCGCTTTGCAAGTTTAATATATTTTTGTTGACATCCCGCTTCGATGACCAGAAAAGCCATGGATGTAGCGTTGTTCGGGGAACATTTGATTCTGAGGGGGGGGGGGGGCTGGCAAATTCGGTCGGGCCAGATTATTTATTTTCAAAATTTTGCGGGCCAGAATATTTATTTTTCGCCGGATCGTGGCGAAAATTTTTATTTTCAATAACGTAATGGTATTGTACCAATAAATCTAAGGTCAGATTATTTATTTTCTTGGATGTGCAGGCCAGATTATTGATTTCCAACTTTTTCAGGGACAGAATATTTATTTACAAAATCTGCCAGCCCCCCCCCTCAGAATCAAATGGTCTTCCCCTTAGCAAAGAATTCCGCTCAAACCTGTGCTAGGGGCCGTCTTGAACTTACTATGAGGTATGAGCAACGCTCATTGTTGAAGGACTCAGGCTGACCTCAAGATGAAGAACTACAATAAAAGCGTTGTTCCTTTACTTGTTTTATCATGTATTTGTAGAGACTGTGTCCCATGTGCATTTTCTCCATTTCCTTTCATTCGACATTCATCAACAATGTTCTTTGAAATGCCTGTACCAAAACAAATAAAAAAAATCGTGGTTTATGATTTTCCTTTGGTTTTGCACCAAAATTTGTCTTTTTGCCCTTTGGATTTTGGCTCCAATTCTGTTTGGTAATTTTGTTTTTTCCTTTATTCTATTAAATGGATATCTAGTAAATAAGACAGTCATTTTATAATTTGCACGTGTATAGGTTAGTGAAGAAAAGAGTAGCATAACGTTCAGCTCAAGGGTCAAGGTCACAGGTGTCAAACTTTTAAAATACTTTATTGGCCTTAACTAAGTACTTACAAAAGAGCTGTCGAGCGCATATGTAGTGTCTTATAGACACATTTTGTTATACCTAACATGTCTTCCAAATTTTTCTATTTTATATGCACTTAAGAGACATAAGTTGCGTTCAGAATTAAATTAAATGTGTACACGTGTTTCAAGGAGTAACCTCTCATCAGCAGCATTGAAATCAACCAATATGGAAAGACATAGTCTAAAATAGTAAAAAAAGAGGTACTCATTTGGAAGTTTTTTCTGTAACAATCACAATATCATGAAACATACATAAGAATAACACAACTTGACCTCACTTATACATAATTTTACATTAAGAAATATAGAAATGCCTTCGAAGTGCCGTGCATATACTAAAGTTTAGTAAAGTTATGATTTTGCATATCTGTGAACCACTTGATAAATGAATCCTCTGGGAATAAATTAAATAGTTTCACATACATAAACAAATCTTTTCATATCCGACAAAGTTTAAATCTAGAGTCATTGTATTGTATCTGATACCTTCTCGAAAGTCGAAAGTCTGAATATGTGTTTTGGAAGTAAACAGAAAGTCAAAAAAACTCAAGCAATTAATAAACTTAACATTTAGAAATCAGAAGTATCCAAAACTAAAGCACTTTGTCATATTAACCTGTCTTCTTTTGACAATTTTTACTCAAAATCAGTTCAATTGTTTTGGATACATTAGGGATGCAACACTGTCAAGGGAATTTGGTTGGACATAAATGTAGCTGAAAATATCAAAACAAAGTTGAAACATTAATATCATTCTGAAAAAAAAAATACCCAATGTCGTTTCTGGTATTAAACTCATCCCCTACTTATGTAAATTGGCATAATCATTTGAAATCTTAAGTTCAACATTTAATAACTGAAATATGAAAACGCAATTTCTTCAATATACACAGAAAACAAAGAAAATTAAATCGCAAAATTTGGATTAATTTATACAACTGGAAGTTCAACACACTTTCCTTGCTTTCCTGTTGATTTTATTATAGTTTACAATTAAAGCACCATAGTCTTTAAGTTTGATCTGGGTTATATAAGACAGTGATTTTCAAATTAATCTAAAAATGAAATGCAAATATATTGTAATGTTATATTTCATATTGTATAAGACTATTAATTGCAGTGTTATAAACGGTTTGATAATAACTCTAATACTTGTTTCAAGAATTGTAATACTGATTCTTGCCTTAATTTTACGTTTTCTCAAATGATAGTCCATGTTTCTGTAGTTAAAGCAATCGTTCTTCTGTTCAGATTTGAGAGAAATTGACTAAATATGTTTACTGGTATACAATTTAAATCTTTGCAGGAATGGTGTACATTGGAAATCAACAATGAAAGGCTATGGAGTAAATTCACGTGAGAAAAGTCTCTACAAACATGTTAAAAACCAAGCAATGGAACAACACTTTTATATTGTTCTTCATCTGCAAAGTATTGAAGAGCTGTTATCTAAGATGAAGACACATTGATAATTGTTTTTATGACCAATTCATAAGTGCTTATATTTTCAACAAATGGGTCAGAGCACATTGAAAAGGAAAGCCAGAGACATATACGGGTCAAATGTAAGACAAAACCATATGCAGAACAAATACACCATGTAGTTAATATCAAAACATTGGCAGTAGAATACCGAAGGAACAAAGTACAAGATTACATAAATCAAAGTCCAGAGACAGGGCAAAAGCAAAAACACCAGAAGATGGAATACCAAAGACAATACATACCCACAAAACACAAAAACACTACAAATTCATTAACTTCAACAGATTAAGAATAATGAGGAAATAGATAACGTTAATAATGTTAAATTAATTGAGATCAACTTTTCGATGAATTATCATTAGTAGATGTAGATACAAAATCCGCCTTGTTTTGTTTTTACAAAATTTTTACATATTAATACTGGTATCTAGTTGGAATTGACGCTGTGTGTCGGATGGCATCCGAAATCTGACAAATAACGGAAATTCCCGATTTTCTTGGAACTGAATTTCCTTCATCAAAGTTATTGTCACTTTTTTTTTAAACATTAAAACGTAAATAAAATAAAGAGATTTGATTTATTGAATATTTTCCATTTAAAAAGCATAAAAAACCCAAACAAACAAAATACTCGAGTTTTTTTTCTGTAGTAACACCTTGATTATGACTTGTCATATGATATAATCTATCTAATTTTCACTTTTTGATCTGTAAATGCAAAACGCATTAAAATAAATATTTATATAATGTCATTTGATTTTATGCGTTCCACATACAAAAAACAAAACACTCCAGTTATTCTTATCCTTTAAATTAAAATCCCATTGTAAACACCTATACTGCTACTATGTTTACAAAAGTTGCAAGTACTCGTGTACCCCATTTATATAATACACCTGTTTTAAAAAGACAAGTCGATCATATATACCTTAAATAGAGATTTTTGTTTATAAGAAAAAAAAAGAAATATCTCGCTGAAAAAAGACCACATAATTAACTCATGATTTCCTCATGGTATAAGTGAGCTTGAAAATAATAATTTAAAAAGAGGAAATGTTTGCCGAATATTGCCTTTCAAAGACCAAAAAGGTAATATCTAGTGCTTCCGATGTTGCCTTTGTCCATGGATTGTTCGTTCTTTTGATACATCGGCAAACGAATACCGAAGCAAGAAAGAGGAAAGGGGGAAATTCTAAAATCATAAATCCAAAATCACGGCAATTCACAGCAACACGAAATGAGACAGTATGACAAGGACAAAACAAATAAACAAAAATGAACAAAACGCCACAAAACTAAAGCACTAACAGTGTGAAACCCTTTAAAACCGAGGTATCATCAGGTGCTCCGGAAGGGTAAGCATGATCTGCTCCACGCGTGGCACCCGTGACACTGCCAGTGAAAAGTCCGGTTTTGTCACAGTCTGTCCAGTAACAAACTCTGGTCTACCCAACTTCTGTAGTGACAATTGCAGCAGTGACTGGACATGCCCTTGATGTATAAGTTTTTGAAACAGTAATTTCGCTCTGTTGACAAAATCGCTGTACAAATTACAGGCACGGCAATAACGCCTGAGAAGTGGGAATATTACTGCTCAAAAACGAGAAGTTCAGTATTGGAAAGTCGAAATCATCACGCTTGTCGTAAAGTTTTCAGACGTCCAGAGTTGTATATGTAGAGGTCTAGGTCCAGATGCTGATGATTGTGTATCAGTGGTCTCTTTAATTTCGAGTTCATTTGGGTATATAAGATGAAGGTTATCTTTAAAATAAGGATTGTTCAATGAAAGAACATCATATTTATAACGGAAACTGAAATTCAAGGACTTGGCTTATTGTCTTTTTTCTGAACTAGCCCTTGTATGAACCTGGCTTCATACGAATAAAGAAACAAATCTGCTAAAGTGGCGCACAATTAGTCCCCAAAGGTATTCCTATTGTCTGCTGGAAAACTTCTCCTCCAAATTCTACAAATATGTTATCAATTAAGAACTCCAGCATGACTGACGGTTCGGTTCTCACTTACCCTACAAACGAAAACAACAGTTTCGAGTGAAGTTTATATAAAATATTTACATTAAGTTCAACTGACATTTTTTTAGTAATGACAAAATTCTATAATGAATTTAAAAATCGTTGTCTCTACATGATGTATCCTCTTAAATTTACCACATAAATTGTAAAAAGAAACTCTTTTTTATGAAATTTATCTTTTGGTGAAAAAATGGGTCATAACTGAAAATTTAAGCAAAGTGAACTGTTAGTTTGAGATTGCATCTCAAGCTAAAAAAATATAATAGTAATGAAAAAAAAAGAGTTGAGTTAAGTTTAAGCTTTATAGTTAGGAAAATGATAATCAGAAGACACCTCTTAAAATAAGAATTTCGTAAGGAGTGATGGATAGAATGCTATAATTGGAATGCTCATTAAAATTATTGCAGTATGAGTTAACATATGTGTATGGTCTCATGTTTATTTACTCCATATCCTTTCGTAAAAAATATAACGCATTAACCGAGATACATATAATACCGTATTTGGAGCAGTAAATAATATAGTCATTTTATAATTTGCAAGTGTAAAGGTAAGGGAAGAAAAAAGGAGCATAAAGATTCAAAATATTAGTTCAGCTCAAGGATAAAAAATATCAAACTTTTAAAATATTCTATTGGCCTGAACTATGAAAGTTATAAAAGGGCTGCCGTAGAGCATATGTAGTGTATCATAGACAGATGTTGTTATATCTAACATTGTCTTCCAATTTTTCTATTTTATATGCACTACAGAATTAAATTTACTGCAATTACGTTATTTTTTTTGTTACTTTGTGCGTATCTCCCATAAGTAAATACTCCACCAACTGTTGCATACTATGGATTAAATCATCTTATTGCTTTAAAAATAACATAAAAAACTAATGCTCACAAGAGTGGAAATTTTGTTTTTCTTTAACAATGACAATGTCATAAAACCTACATAAGGATAATACAACTTGACCTCACATGGTTTTAAGTCTTATATAAGTTTACATTAGGATATATATGAATGCCTTCAAAATGGCGTGAATAAACTAAAGGTTCGCAAAGTTATCTTTTCATATCTGTGAACCACTTGCTAAATGAATCCTTTGTGAATAAATTAGATAGTTTCACGTGCATAAACAAATCTCCTACTATTGACAAAGTTATAATCTAGAGCCCTTTAATGGTTTCTGAGACCTGCTTGAAAGTGTGAATTGGTGTTTGGAGGTAAACGGAAAATCAATAAAACTAAGGCAATTATTCAACAAACAAGAAGTACACTGAGAATGACGTAGTCAAGATGTTGGAATTTTGAACAGAAAATATTTTTGTCGAATTTGGAGGCCATGTTTTCCAACAGACAAACGGGATTCACATGGGAACTAACTGCACGCCACTTTTAGCTGATCTCTTCCTTTTTTCGTATTAGGCGAAGTTTTTACAAGGGCTTACACAGAAAAAACAAAAACATTTAGCCCAGTCCTTTTATTTCAGCTTCCGCTACATAGACGATGTACTTTCTCTTAATAATCCAAAATTCAAGGAATATTTACACCAGATCTATCCCAATGAGTTTGAAATTAAAGAGACTACCGACACACCTACTTCAGCTTCGTCTTTAGATCTTTTAATTTACATTGACGAAAATGGACGTTTGAAATCTAAGCTGTATGACAAACGTGATGATTTTAACTTCCCAATTGTGAACTTTCCCTTCTGAGCAGCAATATACCTACCTCTCCAGCCTATGGAGTGTACATTTCACAGTTGATTCGTTACTATCGGGCATGCAGTTTATACAGTGACTTTTTAATTAGAGTAAAAACACTGTCCCAAAAGCTGCTTAGTCAGGGATTTGTTAAGCCTTTGTTACTTTCATCCCTTCAAAAATTCTATGGCCGTCACCATGACATCATTGACAGATATGACGTGTCTGTGTCCCAAATAAAAACGGACATTTTCAGCTAGATTTCACTTCCTTACGGATTAGACATAACCGGATTTGACTCAACCCTGGATTTACCCACTGAAAGTGTGACGGGTGCCGCTAGCGGAGCAGGACATGCTTACCCTTCCGGAGCACCTGTTTTCATGGGGGTTCACACTATAAGTGCCTTAGTTCTGAATGATATCTTTTTATTTCCGTGCATTGTAGCTGTCTCATGTCCTTGTTTTGTCTTTGTTTTTATCTGTTACCGTTTTTGCCATGTCTTTGGACTTCGATTTTTGTAGTCATCGCATCCCTTGTTCCTTCGGTATTCTACTGCCGTTGCTTAATATTTCGAAATCAAAAGTATCCCAAACTAAAGTGCTTTGACTTTTATTGCAATTTACACGTCTTGTTTTGACAATTTTAAAACTCAAGTCAGTTCAATTTTTTTAGATACATTGAGGATTCACTTCCATATGAAATTTCATTTACACTAGGCTTTCAGCAAGGAAGCTTTGATTACATTAAAATAAAAATATACCTAAGGTCGTTTCTCGTATAAAACACACCCCTTCTTATGTTAGTGTGGCATAATCATTTGAAAATAAAAATTCAAAACTTTATAACTGTAATATGAAAAGCCGAATTCATCAATATACACAGAAAACAAAGAAAATGGGGGAGGGGCGGGGGTGGGGGGGGTAATAACAAAATTACCCAATATATTTGTTAAGAGCCGAAATCCATGAGACAAAAAGACAAATCGGGTGGGAACCACCGGAAAAAAAGTCAACTGCAATTGTCCTGACTTGGCACAGACATATCAAAAGAAATGTTGGGCAAAAGCGGTTTTATGGCACGCCAAACCTCTCCTTCCATTGCAGTAGTGTCCGGTAGCAAATCAACAGCAATACTAGTGAAATCTTGTAGACAGTTGAAAGAAATTTTCATCCCGGTACTAAGTAAAAAAAGAATGTTGATTTAGAATTCGGACCGAAACTTCAATTTTTTTTCGCAAGGGACTGATATCCATTAAAGAACTTTTTTAATGATCGTATGAGATTGAACTATTTTGAATCCCTGATTAATAAGGCGGTCACGGAGATTACTATGTCTAATGAAAAAGTCTGTCTAATCTGTGCTAGCTCTCGCGTAAATTGTGAAACATACTCTTCGTAAGCAGGCGAAGCTGGAATATTACTGTCCATACTAGGGAAATTGATAATTTTGAAATTAAAATGGTACCTTTAGTCGTAAATTTTAGAACTGAGATGACCATTTTCGTCAAATTTGAGATGTAAGTAAACAAAAATGTAGATTTTGTGGTTTATGTCGTTTCCTTTATCCCTAGTCCTGGCGGATATATAAATGGGATCCATTTATTAAAAAACGCGTTATTGTTGGAAAAAAAACCATCATCAATATAAGTGAGATTGAACGATCTACCATCTTTTGGGTTACGATCTTTTACGAGTCCCTGAAGAAATTCAGTCTCGTAAGAATATAAAATGATATCACCAAGTTTGGATTAATTCATACAGCTGGCAGCTCGACCACAACCGTTGATGTTATTATAGTTTATGGAGTAAATGTGCATGAGAAAAGTTCTCTACAAATACATAATTGAACCAAGCAATGAAACGACGTTGTTGTTCTTCATCTACAAAGTATTGAAGAGCTGCTGTCTATGATGAAAACACATTGATGTTGGTTTAAAGACAAAATTAATATCAACAACTCTTTGGTCCAAGCATGTTGAAAAGGAAAGCCAGAGACATATACGGGTAAAACGTGTAAGACAAGGCGTATTCATATGTAGAACAAATACACTATGTTCGTTAATATCAATTCATTAAATTCAACAGATTAAAAATACTGAGGAAATATGTTTACTTATTTGAAATTACCTTCTCGATAAATTATCATTAGTAGATGTATAAATAAAATCCTTGTTTAAAAAACACATAAAAATGAAAAAATGGAAAGAGAGGGAGTGAAAACTGCCCAACGTTTCGGCCTTATGGCCTTCAACTGGGGGACTACCGGGCTAAATACGGAGAAGAAAATGGATATGACGAGAGAAGCAGACCTAATGGTGTGTCTTTTGTATTTTTATGTGTTTTTTAATTTGTACATTTTGTGTTTTTTTCCTTTTAATCGTGGCTAACTATACCATTTATTTTGTCCATAGTTAATTTGTGGCCATCCCACAACATATTTATATTTTTATATTTATTCTTTGGTGACACGCCATTAGGTCTGCCTTCTCTCGTCATATCAATCTTCTTCTCCGTATTTAGCCCGGTAGTCCCCCAGTCGAAGACCATAAGGCCGAAATGTTGGGCAGTTTTCCCTCCCTCTCTTTCCATTTTTGTCATTTTATGTGTTTTTTAATTTGTACATTTTGTGTTTTTTACCTTTTAATCGGGGCCAACTATACCATTTTATTTTGTTCCATAGTTAATTTGTGGCCATCGCACAACAAATTTATATTTTTATAAAATCTTTGTTGTTTGTCTTTACAGAATTTCTACATTAATACGAGTATCTAGGTGAATTAATGCTGTTTGTCGGATGGCATTCGAAATCGGACAAATAACGGTAATTCCCGATTTTCTTGGTACTGATTTTCCTCTATCAAATTGTCACTTTTTGCAAAACAGTAAAACGTAAAAGGAAATAAAGACATTTTATTTATTGAATATTGTCTGCTTAAAAGTAATAAAAAGCAAACAAAATACCCGAGTTTCCTTCTGTAGTAACACCTTGATGATGACTTGTGATATAAACTTCAGGGTCAAAGTTATTTTTTTGATCTGTAAATGCAAAACACAATAAAATAAATATATAATGTCATTTGATTTTCTGCGTTCAACATACAAAAAACAAAACACTCCAGTTATCCTTATCCTTAAATGTAAACACCTATATTGCTACTCTGTTTACAAAAATGTACCCCGTTGATATAATACATCTGTTTTAAAAAGACAAGTCGATTATATATACCTTAGAATAGAGATTTCATGTAGAAATTTCTTACTGACAAAAAAAAATACATAATTTACTCACCATTTCCTGTGGGTATAAGAGAGCTTGAAAATAATAACAATTTAACGAGGGGAAAATGTAGCCGAATATTGCGTTTCAAGGACCAAATAAGTAATATCTGTAAATGAAAACAACAGTTTCGAGTGAAGTTTGGATAAAATATTTACAATAAGTACAACTTTTATTTTTTTTAGTTATCATAAAAGCCAAATATTTAGAGTTAAATGACTTTTTTCTAATTTTTATACGCCCGTCTTTAACGGGGCGTGTTATGCGATCCCGGTGTCCTTCCGTCCGTTCATATGTCGTACTTTAACTTGAAAACGCATTGATAACTTTTCTTGAAACTTTGCAAGATTTTGCTGATTTTTCGTTCCATAGTTATGGAACTTTGAATATTCCATAAATCCCCACCCCTAAACCTACTCAAGATAAAATGAATTGATTGATACATACCAGAAGTCCCCTGGGTGGTGTCTCGTTATTTCCTACACTGTAAATGTCTCAAGAGGTGGCTTACCTCTATGCTTAAATTTGATCAGATGGAGTTTTTAGTTTCAAGAATGACGACTTTCATACCCAAAAGCCCCCTTTTTTGAAACTTGCAAAATTTTTGTAAATTGTTGAAAACTAAGGAGTATCTTCGTAGTGCAAAGCATTGTCCTTAGCTGATTTTGGCTTTCTATTCAGTTCATATTCATCTTTGATTTTATGTTCTTCCACATGTCCAGATTTTACCTGCACTCAAGAGACATAAGTTGTCGAAATGACAATATGCAGAAATTAGCTAAATTTACAGTTAGTTCGGTATTAAATCATTTGCTTTGGGATGGGCGCATCATGCGCTCTTGATGCAGTTGTTTATTATCATTGTTTATAATATTGAGGGTCTTAATTTCCACCTTGGGTTGTTAGTAACATGAGACACTTTAGATCTAATACTTTTTGTTCTTTCAAAACTGTAAATTCATATAATTTATTGGCGAAGTAAAGTTTATCAGACAAAAATACTTTTGATTTCCTTTCGATTTTTTTCCTCCGTTTTGTTTTGACATTTGCTACTGTTCTCCTATTTTGTTATTTGTATATTTACAATTAAGGGATATTGAGTAAATGCAAATGAGACAAAGTCTCCACGCATACATGGTAATTCTAAGCTAAGGAACAACACTTTTATTGTTGTTCTTCATTTTGAAGTCGTAATACATCGGCAAACGAATACCGAAGCAAGAACGAGGAAAGGGGAAATTCTAAAATCCAAAATCACGGCAATTCACAGCAACACGAATTGAGACAGTGTGACAAAGACATAACAAACAACCAAAAATGAACATACACGCCACAAAACCAAAGCACTAGCAGTGTGAACCCCCTATAAAAACTGAGGTATCATCAGGTGCTCCGGAAGGGTAAGCATGGTCTGCTCCAAGCGTGGCACCCGTCACACTGCCAGTGAAAAGTCCGATTTTGTCACAGTCGGTGTTAGTCAGCCCGGTAACAAACTCTGGATCTACCCAAAGATATCTGTTCTCATTTGTGGAACAGAAACATTGTAATGGTCTGTCAAATCGTGGTGACGACCGTAAAACTTCTGAAGTGACAATTTCAACAGTGACTGAACATACCCGTGATGTATAAGTTTTTGAGAAAGTAATTTCGCTCTGTTGACAAAATCGCTGTACAAACTACAGGCACGGCTATAGCGAATGAGTTGTGAAATGTACACGCCATATGCCGGAGAAGTGGGAATATTACTGCTCAAAAACGGGAAGTTCACTATTGGAAAGTCAAAATCATCATGCTTGTCGTAAAGTTTTGTTTTCAGACGTCCAGAGTTGTCAATGTAGAGGTATAGGT
>MJUU01015182.1:32709-45815 GCA_002080025.1 Modiolus philippinarum | reverse complement strand
AGATGAAGGTTATCCTTAAATTGAGGATTGTTCAATGAAAGAACATCATCTATATAACGGAAACTGAAATTAAAGGATTTGGCTAGTTTGTTGTCTTTTTTCTGTAGTAGCCCTTGTATGAACCTGGCTTCATACGAATAAAGAAACAAATCTGCTAAAAGTGGCGCACAATTAGTCCCCATAGGTATCCCTATTGTCTGCTGGAAAGCGTGTCCTCCAAATTCTACAAATATGTTATCAATCAAGAATTCCAGCATTGCAATGACATCCTCCTCTGTATACTTTTTGTATGAATCAGTGTGATGTTTAACAAAATAGGTCCCATCTTTACCTATCACCAAATATGAATATCTTCTTTCACCTTTTTAGTACAGAAAAACTGATGTATTAAATCCCGGAGTACTGACTTTAGCTTATCGTGTGGAAGAGTAGTATAAAGAGTAGAAAAATCAAATGTTTTGACACTGTTGCAGTGGTTGATATCAGTTTGAAGATAGATATTCTAACAAGTCTTTTGAGTTTTTGAGAATCCACATCTGATTCACTCCACTTGTTGAGTATACTTTATCACTATATATCTTGAGGCCTTCTTTGACTGCAGTAAGTAATGAAGTGAGGAGCTTAGAAAGGGGTTTTGTTGCGCATTTGGCAGACCCAGCAATGTATCTCTGTTTGTAACGGCATTTATGCAATTTAGGTACCCAGTAGATACAAGGCAGGTTGTTGTTCTCTTCACTCAAAGTGATACCAAAGAAAGACAATACTGATTTGTGATTGTTTAGTATGTCCTCCCTTGGTATGGTGGAGAGTTTGTATGTGGGGTTGTCAAATGAATTGTAAATGCCCATCTCCGTCATTAAGCAGTCAATGTAGTGACTTTTGCAGCTTAATGGGATGTTGTTTTGGGCCTTGTCATCTGGTACAATAACACAATTGTCATGGAGAAAGGACAATGTTTTTTTTACATCGGGATCCTCTCATTGAAAAAAAAAGATTTTTGTGTTTGAGTTTTATATCTAGGGTTACTGAAGATACGTCATGTGTGCATGAAACTCTACATCTACGGATAAGTGCTTTATGGAAAGTTGCGATAGCAGACATCTTAACCTTAACAAAGAAACTTGCACAAACGCCCATCTTTAGCATTTATGTCAACCTTTCTCCGCCCGTAATATTGTCAATTATTGGATGGTTTCTATTTCAACCCTGTGTTACGTTGGATGTTATTGTTTATCTTTTCCTTTGGTGCATTGCGAAATCTCGTTGATTGTGATTGACCTATGTGTAACAATCAAAAAGCCTACTTATTTAGCGAACCAACATCAATTTTCCTGATAGAATTTTGTTTTTGGTTGGAACTGATTCTAAGGTAACTTTTAAGCCAACTGTTTTCTTTGCTCGTGTCATCCTCTTAGTATTCTTGCTATTTTGAGACAAATGTAACTACAGCTTTACTCATACCTCATAGCAAGTTCAAGACGGCACCTAGCAGCTGTTTGAGCAGAATTTTGCAACGCTTCATCCATGCTTTTTCAACTTTTGATCCATGGATGCCAAGTCGTGAACAAACATACACTTAACTGGCAAAGCATTCTTACAATCATCCATTGCCACACATAAAGACTAATAGAAGACGATTACAACATTTTAACAACCAAAGGCCACTCATCGAGCAAATAGTAAGAAAACTTGGCATAATAAAATCATGAGATGTGGGCACAATAAAGAGGTGGTTAGAATTAAAACTTTAAATCATAAAAAATAAAAAAAGCCAAAATGTTAAAGTAATGAGAAATTCTCTCAAGAACAAGTACACCATAACTGAAATGTATATAAAGCATGCATCTCTCTCACAGGGAATCTTTTTACAGACTCCGCACGACATGCATGCTTTTTAAGCCTTTGATCGATGGTTATGGGATCGTCAACAAACATAAACTTAGCTGGCAACGTGTTCTTATTAGAATCCATATTAGAATTCTCTCGAGAACAAGTACACCATAACTGAAATGTATAAAGAGCATACATCTCTCACGGGGAATCTTTTTTACAGACTCAACACTGTAGGAGAGACAATCCCGAGTCTAAAAGTAACAATGAAGGGATATGGAGTAAATGCAAATGGGACAAAGTCTCTACACATACATGGTAATACTGAGTAAAGAAACAATGCCTTTATTGTTGTTTTTCATCTTGAAGTTACCATGAGTCCTTCAACAATAAGTTTTACTAATACCTCATAGCAAATTAAAGTTGGCCCTAGCATCGGTTTTTAGCGGAATTCATTGCTTACTGTCGAGATTCATGCTTTTTTACCCTTTGATCTATGGATGCGGGATCTTCAACATACATAAACGTAATTGGCAAAGTTATATTTCAATTGCTGTCGTCCATTGCCCGACATAAAGACTAAAAGAAGACGATCACGACCTTTAAAACAACCACAGGGCACTCATGGAGCTAATAGTAAGAAAACTTGGCATGATCAAATCACAATTAACAGGTGATCATAATAACATTTTTAAATTATAAAAAATATGAAAGCCAAAGTATGAAAGTATGAAAGTATAAAAGTATGAAAGCACATTAATACGAGATATTTTCTCAAGAACAAGTACACCATAACTGAATTGATTTTAGATCATACATCTCTCTCATGGGGAATCTTTTTACAGACTTCACACTGAAGAAGAGACAAACTTCAGTCTAAAGTTAACAATAAAGGGAAATGGAGTAAATGTAAATGAGATAAAATCTCTGCACATACATGGTAATATTAAGTAATGAAACAACGTTTTTATTGTTTTTTATCTTGAAGTCACGAATGAGGCCTTCAACAATGAGCTTTACCCATACCTCAGCAAACTCAAGACGGCCCCTAGCACCGGTTTGAGCGGAATTAATTGCTAATTGTCGAGCAGGCTACATTAGTTTTATGTTAGATATAGAGGAATGCATTAAAAAATTTGGTGTTTTGACTTAATTTTGTGGAGTTATCCTTGGCCTTCTTAACTTCGTGATTAATTAACACTCTTCGCATAAATTTGTTGGGTATCAATTTATATCTAAGGGAATAATTAAATCTGAAGTTCGTGCATCGTTTCCAAGATTTACACTGAAGTGCATGTGATTGCGTTTTGTTGAATTAAGTCAGCTCAACTATGTCCTAAATGAGTTACATTTCGTCAGTGCAACTTGGAGAACTGCTGCCGAAATATACTCCCTCGGAAGGGTGTACATGACTGTAGATTTGGTAGAAATTTCTGGCTCCTACTCAGGGATCCCCTCAATTAATTGATCTCGCTGGAGCAGTCAGGACAAAAATCAAAGTTCCATTTTAAATGTCTGCTCTCTTCTATAAAATGAAATAAAATAAGTAAGTGGTGAGAATGCACAAACTAAAACAGAAACTAAGAAGTCTTTATGTGTCATCCAAAGGCAAGGTAGGATGAATTGTCGTTGGAATTATCGATCGACAAAAACCGACAACTCATACTACCATTGCCTCTGGATGACAGGTAAAGACTTCTCAGTTTTTGGTTTGGTTTGTGTATTCTCACCACTTTTTTATATCATTCACTTCATAGCATAGAGTAGTGTAGTTTTTTCCTGACTGCTTGAGTTCCATCAGTTGCGGGTGAGTATATTTCGGTACCAGTCTTCCAATCTTTAGATTCAAGTTGCACTGACGAAATGTAAATCATCGAAATGAGACCTTATCAGCGAGATTAAAATTGAAGTACAGTTTTGTGTGTCACAAAGAAACACAAAGACACAAACCCATGTGTACCTATTCTTGAGAGATAACTCATAAGGATACAATTTCATACTTCCAAGTTTTGGCATTTTATTTTTTTTTTTTGCAATTTCCAAATGTTACAAATAGAAAACAATGAGAGGACGTGGAGTGAATGTACATGTGACAAAAACGCATTCTGACTATTCAATTAATAGTTCCTAATAGTTCCTAATGGTGGTTGGCAATTGTCTTGTATGAGTCTTTTTGTCGGGCAATGGATGGCATTGGTTGTAAAAACACTTTGCTAGTTTATTTTACGCTTGATGACGATGCGGCATAAATGGGTTAAAAACATGGGTGAAGCATCAAGTAATGAATTACACTGAAACCGGAGCTAGGGTCCGTTTTGAACTTACTATGGTATATGAGCAAGGATAATTGTTGAAGGACATATGGTGTTTTTAATATGAAGACCAACAGTTAGTTAGATGTTGTTCCATTGCTTGGTCTTATCATGTATGTGTAAAGACTTTATGTTGTGTGCAATTACTCCATATCCTTTCAATGTCAATCACATAAAGACGTCACTGACAAAATGGACCCACGTACAGATGAACAACTGGGGCAAGATTAAAAACCATAACTGAGATTAAGTGAACCAGTTGAGTAAGCATCCCTGTTTTTTATGGACACCTGCTTTGTTGTACATGTCAGCTCTGTAATGAAGTCATTTCTATTAGAGAAACAAAAATATGCAGTTAAAGAGAAAGATTTGTTGTCATACGGGAAAAAATCCAAAAGCGATCATAAGATCGTGATGTCGTCCGTTTACTTCTGCAGTGATGACTTCAACATATGTAAACAGAAACAACAGTTTACAATGAGGTTTAAACAAAATATTGCAATTAGTTTAATTATCATTTCATTTGCGATTTTCGTAAATTTTACGGAGCTATATAAATTATCATCATCAAGGATAATGTCAATAAGATCATCTGAATTCCAGCTAGGGTTCCAGGTAATAAAAAATACCAAGTTTAGTCAAAATCATATAAATGTTTAATTCCGAAGTCTTTGATTAATTCGTTGTGAAGTTTCGCAGATGACAATTCCACGAAGTTACTTCCCTTCAGTCGTGTCAGTGTACAACATTATATAAAATAAAAATATAACAGAAAACACTTACAATGGCCGAAAAACATAGTCACATGCCACAATGCACCAAGGAATTGCACAAGAAAAAACCATAATAAAAACAAAAGACACACGTAAACAACGATACGTACACTGGACAGCTGGATTTGGTACTGGCAGCGGTATGGTTAAACCGGTTTATGGGTACCCAGTCCACCCTTCTCTGTCTTGTTTCCCTAAAGTATAATAAGCATACGAATAAAACCCCATCAGGTAAACTAATATGAGGAAGGCTTAGCCTTGAATGCCAGCGAAGAAACTCAAGACTTTTACACTGCTCTACTATTCATGCTAGTATAGTGATTCTGGACGTTTGACGACAATCGTGATGATTTCAACTTTCCAATAATGAACTTTCTGTTTTGGGCAGTAATTTTCCAACATGTCCGCGTCTTATACTCGAGCATTTGCTGTTGCATTTGTATCTCCAGTCCTGTTATTTAATTGCACATCGAAGTCAACAGACAACAGGACGAAATTACCGCTCAAAATATGTCGTTTCACGGTCATTGCATGATTTACCGATCATTACAATGTCTGGAGTTGGGACCAGACTAAGCAAAACCAAACTTTTCAATTTGGAGGAGCATATTATTAATGCCCTTCCCGAGGAACGAACTGGGGGTTCACACTTGCTAGTGCTTGAGTTTTGTGGTGTTTTTGTTTATTTCTGTTTATTTGTGTTCTCTGTGTCATTTTGTCTGCATACATGTATTGTCATGTTTACATCATGAATAGCCATTTTCAGTCTCCCTTTTTAAGTTTTCCGGATGCTTATTGTTTTTATCTCTCTTTGCTTTTGGATTGTCTGCCACAGTATTTAAGCATCCACATGTCTTTTTTGTAGGGGTCTCACTGTGTAATGTGTCATCTTGGCACTGTAGCCGATCAGGAAAATCTGTAAAATCATGGCTAGGGTAGGGACATTATTAGTATACATAAAACCAATGTGACTTTTAGCTTTGATATATGATGTGTTAATGTTTTAGCTATAGCTCCGTAGGCTGCATGTGTCTTCCGGTAAAAGATAAAAGAAGTGCCAATATTTGGTTAGATTTGGTTCACTGAAGTAAAGTAAGTCTTTATACTGACATATGTTCCTGCGACTCAGGGATTTAAGTGCATGCATGTTCCTCCAAACAAAAGAGAGAACCCACAATTACTTCTAGTAATATGATGCAAAGTACAATGATCAAATGTTCAGTGCATTTAGATGTGTGAAAGGTTGTTCCTTGAGAAATATCCTTATCATCAGTAGTTTCTCTATTGTCACCATTTTCAGCAAGTGACACACTTAAACATCTTCCAGTAAAAAATATTCTATATTTTAAAATTTACATGTATTTAAGAGTCAGTCATAATCATATAATCTGTCACTGAGAATGCTACTACTTGTCAAGCTCCTTTAAATAATTTCATAAAATACCCGAGATGAATTTAAAGAAAACGAAACTTGTTTTGTTGACTGAACAATTTAGAAATGATTGCTGCATAGAAAGAACATACATGTATCTGCGTTAATTAATTTCACCTAAAGTAGGTCAAGGTACATAACAATTTAGCTTTTACGAATATCCTGTACGTGTTTAAAAATCAGATTTTTTTTTCTGTGTGTAGTTGTCGTCAGGGACAAATTGCATCATTTTTTCTTTTAAATTTGAAAGAATTTGTGTGAGTAATCAATATTCACGAGACATTTACTATCAATCGAGTCAAAAGGTCGCCCGACATACGAACGTACCAGGCAATATGCGACCTTTGAATCGTGGTCCTTCTGGAAACAGTTCAATTTTTATACGGTAAAAAAAAATCAATACATCAATACATTGAGAGGGAATCACTAATTAACTTCAGTCAATTAAAATTTAGTTAAGAAATTATTTTATTATATAGATAGCGATGAATTATCGAGTGATTATGATTAAATATATTTATTAGAACTAGACATTAATACAGTCCTTTCCTTACATAGAATACTCATATTAATTATTTTTGACGACAGCAAAACATAACTGAAAAGTTGCAATTCAAAAGAGAAAGAGTAAAAAAGAGATGTTTGAACATTTTGTCATGAGATGTTTTGGTCGAGCAAAAAGGTCACGTGATAGGCAGAAAAAAATCGAAGGCACCAATATATATCCTTGAATTCTTTAATTTCCAGCAAATATAAACACCTCCTGACTAGTTAGTTATCGAAATGATAATCAACATGGGTATTATTTGATCTCAGTTGGCGATTGGTCAATCATGTAAATGTCTCGTGTCATTTTCTAGAAATAGTGCAAACGGATGTTGATGAAATTAACACCTGCATCATTGTCTTGCGAAACGGTTTTATCATTTTTATGACTAAGATAACTCAATTTATTGACAATATGACATTTTTTATCAAAAATATTATATTCAACACCCCTTTCAATGAATGGCGCAATGATACACATAGCAACGATGATAGCAACAAAATGGCGGCATAATTGAGACTGGAGACTACATACAATGTTCCGAAATGTTTGCCACAATTAAATAATATTTTTTATTTTTTTTTAATCAGACAGAGCCTGAAACATGTTTTGAGCTAAATCTTAATTCAACACGTTTAAAGTTTCAAATTAAAATATATGTCCTCCATCTTGAAACATAGTCTGAACCGAGATTAATGTTTCATTAACCATTTAACCAAACGGTTGAAAAACAGAAATAATAAAACACTGAAACAAAATTCAATGTTTAATCAGATTAATGTTTGAGAATAAAAAAATCAGGCCTATTAACAAATTATTACCTGAACATAATTTGAAGAATGCAATTATGCAAGCAAAGATGACATAGATCACAACTTGATTTTGAACAATATAACACTCACTGGAAAAAGCTTTTTTGGGATTTTTTCTTCAAATTTTGAAAATGACAATGAGTGTATTCTCAAGTCCATGTCTGTAAGAATGTCCTTTCTCCTCTCCATAGTAGAAAGCTTTATTTGTAACATCGATCACATCAGAAAGAAAAACAGTGAAGTTTATTTAGGATTGAAAATATTGATTTTAGTGTGTGTCTTGGCTTGATTTTACCAAAGCATTGAAAGAAAGTACAATGTTTTATGGTGGATGATTTTAAAAAAATGTTTTGAAAAGAATTATTTATAGAACATGCACACATACATAGTTCACATAGAGTGAACAAATGTGTTACGCGTACCAACTATAAAATAAGGCTTGGAGTTGAGTTTTGAAAACAAATACGTTTAGGTACAAGAAAACTTTAAAATGTTGTTAAATCTAATACATGTAATTGGATAAGAGTAACCGTTTGACAGAATTTCACAAATTATGTAATAACGCAATTTAATCTGTCATGAAGGAGTGTCATTTGTTTTTTCTTATAATTGCAGTAGAATTATGCAATTGAATATGTCGTAAAGTAGTCTTAAGTTCAAGTGGAGTTTTGTTGGAATTAGGGGGATTTCCCTCACACATTTTTAACTTGAAACTGTCAGACTGTTATGAAATGTTATATGCTGCATGTTTGTACACAGTCAGAAGTGACGACTACAGAATGGCTACTATGGAGTATGAAAAGAAAGGCAAGAGAAACGTATCATGCATATATGTCTGTCTGTTTATAGTATTTACCAAATTTATTTCATTTCTAATTTTTACCACACATGTGTATTATCATTTTCGTTTGTAAGGTATATTCTGAATATCAAACTCATCAGCATTTTCAGTTTCTACATATTTTCTGAATCATTTAGCTCTTTCAAGATCAAATGTCTAGATCACATGAAAACTTCTATAAACGACTGACCAACAAGAAAAATATGATAAAAGAAGTTAATTGTCTTTACAGTCCAGCATTGACAAATCGTTTTAATTAATCGTAAGATTAAGATTCAAGATGAAAGGTTATATACACTTTTTCATGATTATCAAGTATCCTTAATCTAGGCAAACACTACAAAATGCAGTCATGTAAGCAATGAAGGGATATGGAGTAAAAGCAAATGAGACAAAATCTCCACAAATACGCGGGAAAAAAAGCAATGGAACAACGCTTTATTGTTGTTCTTCATCTTGAAGTCACCATGCCTTCAACAATGAGCTATACTCATACCTCATAGTAAGTTCAAGACGGCCCCTAGCACCGGTTTAAGCGGAATTCATTGCTGGATGTCGAGCAACGCTACATCCATATTTATCATGTCATGGATACGGGATCGTCAACAAACATAAATTCAACTGGCAAAGTATTCTTACAATTGCTTTATCCACTGCCCGACAAAAAGATCAATAGACGACAAACACAACGTTTAAACAACCACAGGGCACTCATCAAGTCAATAGTAAGAAAACTTGGCATAATAAGATTATGAGATGTGGGCACAATAATCAGATGGTCAAAATAATAAATTTGAAAATAAAAAAAAATAAATAAATAAAATGCCAAAATTTGAAATTATGATAGTGCATCCATATGAGAAATTCTCTCAGGAACTAGTACACCATAACTAAAATGTATACAGAGCTTACATCTCTCGCACGGTAAATCTTTTTTACGGACTCCACACTGCAGGAGAGAAAAACTCCAGTCTAAAATAAGCAGTGAACGGATATGGAGTAAAAGCAACTGAGACAAAATCTCCACAAATACGTGGGAAAACAAGCAATGGAACAACGCTTTTATTGTTGTTCTTCATCTTGAAGTCACAATGAGGCCTTCAACAATGAGCAATGCTCATACCTCATAGTAAGTCCAAGACGGCCCCTAGCACCGGTTTAATCGGAAATAATTACATTCATTATGCTTTGTATGGAAAAACGATTGATTGGTTACGAGTACTTCCGATCACCTCCGTAAGTGAGTTTTATCAGTCAGTAAAACTACACTGGCACGTGACTCCTTGACGACGACAAAAGTAAACAAAGACGGCGGAGTAATCTAGACAAAGAAATGGTGCGCCATCCGCGATTTTCATTGAGAAAACTTGCGTGAAACTTGCATTATATATACGGAATGTAATTATAAGTATTGAATGCAATATTTTGTAGTTTTATTGTCGTGTAAAAGCGTGGACCGGGCGCACATTTTTAACATGAAGTGCTAGCGCGCTTCATTTAAAATGTGCTTCGGTCCACGCTTTTACACTCCAATAAAACTACAAAAAATTGCATTCAATTCTTAATTCATTACTGGAAGTCGAGCAACGCTCTATCCATGTTTATCGTGTCATGGATACGGGATCGTCAACAAACATAAAGTATTCTTACAATTGCTGTCATCCATTGCTCGACAAAAAAAATCAATAGACGACAAACACAACGTTTAAACAACCACGGGGCACTCATCAAGTCGATAGTTAGAAAACTTTGCATAATAAAATTATGAGATGTGGGCACAATAATCAGATGGTCAGAATAATAAATTTGAAAATACAAAAAAATAAAATGCCAAAATTTGAAATTATGATAGTGCATCCATATGAGAAAGTCTCTCAGGAACTAGTACACCATAACTAAAACGTATATAGAGCATACATCTCTCACACGGGGAATCTTTTTACGGACTCCACAATGCAGGAGAGATAAACTCCAGTCTAAAATAAGCAATGAATGGATATGGGGTAAAAACAAATGAGACAAAATCTCCACAAATATGTGGGAAAACAAGCAATGGAACAACGCTTTTATTGTTGTTTTTCATCATGTACCTGAATATCAAAGGTCAAGGTCTCACTAAGATCATTTTGGTACACCACATCCTACGATAACACGCATGGCTAGTGAAACACGCCTGTTTACGCATGCCAAATATATAAAATGTAGTTTACCCAAAACTTGAGGTCATCCCTCCAGAAGTTTTAAGGTCGACAATAGAAATTTGTTTACCGTTTCCAAGATAACAACAAATCTTTCCCTTTAAAGCTTTATTGTTGTTTCTTCTACCGGATTTGACTTCCTACCAGATTTGACATGTTCAATACGGCGGATGTCTTTTAAGAAGCAAAAGATGCTTACTCTACTGGTGCACCTGATTTCCTCCATGGTTTTTAATTATATCCGTTTGTTTGTTGTTTCCGGTGTTTCCATTGTCCTTTAATTATTCTCTTGGATTGGCGGTTCGGTTCACACTTACTTTACTCAAAGACGTTCTGCTGTGGAAAGATGATATACTCGCATGCAAAATATCTTATCAAAACATAAAAACAAATATTCCCTGCTCATGATTGTATTTGATGTAAAATTGGAATTCATAAAAATATTGATTTTGCAGTATGTATAAGCTCGACAATTTGTTCCTCTTTATTGAGGATAATGAAAAGATTTGGGCAACAATATTTTAATGGTTGATATGAACAAGAAATGATATGGCTATAAAGCCATATCAAGCTATTGAATTTTTTTTAAATATAATTGACATACGCTTTATATCAATATGTAGCACTGAATTCTTTCTATCCGTATATTCTTTCCGCTTGGATAAAATCAACTCCAAGACATAAATATTTTTTAGAAAAAAAATTCTGGTCTTGATTTTTGCCCCGAAAAATTCTCTGACCAACACCCGGGTTAGTTAAAAATAAAATCTGGCTCCGACTTTGTCCATAGAAAAATGCTTGGATCAACAAAGTTGCGTAGCATAGTGTATATCTGAAAAAAAATCCCGGCTCGGGTGAAAATCCAAGCCCCCCCTCCCCCCGAAAATTAAATGGTCCGTGCCTTGCAATATGCAAATATATATATAAATAGGTTACAAAATTTCATCAAATATCCCTTTTATATGTCTAGCCGGGTTAAATGTCCGCAACCCTCACTAAGAAAATCTATGTTAAATGACCCCCCCACCCCACCCGTGGGCCCATCCGTATTTTAGTTGTAACTGTCCTCCTTTTTAGCAATTTGGACAATGACATAGTTATTTTCATTAAAAAAATATACATTTCTGCTCGGATTCAATGAAATTGTCCTTTCAACCGGGCATTTCAATGTACATGTAGATGACGGGAATCTTTTTAAAACAGATTTAACTTAAAATTCTCTGTTTTAACAATTAACATTTCTTATCATGATTTTTTGTGTATCCTAATTACAACCCCTTCAAAAGAATAAACACATATTAGAAGCGTCAACTAATGATAAATCTAAAAATACACATGACCTAATTATGATTGGACAGTTATTACTTGTAAACAAAACAATCAATACACAATATTTACACACATGATGACCATACTGAGGAAGGCGTGGTGTATGAATATTTGTAGAAATAGCTATCTAAACGTGAACCATTATTAAATATACTCCCCTTAATTCATGAGCATTTAGATAATTGATCTGGAGTGCATAGCACTGATGAAAAGTCTCTATACACCGAACTATTTCTTACACCAGAGCCGTCATGGGGCCTTTTCGAAATGTAAACTATATATTGAATAGATAAGGGGCATTGATTTCAATAGTAAAAAATCTAATTTACAAGTCAAGTAAAGTCAAGTCAAGTAAACTTTATTTAAAGTTGGTAGCTAAAACAATAAACATAAGCTTTGTAGAGCTTTTAAAACTGACATGTACAACAATAATAGCATACATACATCATCTAAAACATGCAGACATAACATATACAAACACATACACAAGTTATACAATCAAAATATCATGCAGATAAAAAAGCAAGAAACTAAAACTTGAGCACTACATATTTAACATGCATAATAAAAGTAAGCAACAAGATAAAAACAGTATCTATTGAAACTTTATTTAATTTCTTTAAAGATTTAAATGAAAATAAGTATGAAGACGAATATATTATTGAAAATAATTTAGACTCAGACACAGGAATAAATGGTATATTAAATGGAATAATTATTAGTCATGAAGTTATCAAAGCGATAAAGAACGCAAAAACAATGAATCCCCCGGGGGAGATTTGATCATAAATGAATACATCGCTTCGTCTATGGACAATATGATCGATGTTTACGTTGATTTATTCAATCTAATTTTAAATACAGGTATATTACCTGAAGATTGGCTTATTGGTAATGTGATACCTATTTTTAAAAACAAGGGAAGTAAATTAGATGCAAAAAATTATAGACCAATAACCCTGTTGTCGTGTCTTGGAAAATTGTTCCCGTCAATTTTAAATGACAGATTGACTCGTTTTGTAGATAATCTTA
>MJUU01015182.1:3901-15310 GCA_002080025.1 Modiolus philippinarum | reverse complement strand
GTTCATATTTGAAAATTTGAATCGATCCAACGCAAATAGGTTTTAACGTTCTCATTAAAACCGATCGCGATCTATCGCATGCTTGTTTCAAAGCACTTGAATCGATCGCAATCGATCCCAACTGTTCACACCAAAACCGTTATCGTCTCTATTTGAATCGATATTCTTGACACCACCTCTTTTTATCGGACCAAATAAGATCGATTGCAATCGATCTTTTTATAGTATGAACAGCAAAAACCAACTGGCATCGATCGCGGTCGATTCAAATCTTGCAGTAAGTGTGAATGGGATGTATATATAGACCTTAAATCGATCGCAATCGATACTAACTATTCTCATCAAAATTCTTCTCAATTTGGATCGATCTTTTTGAGACCACATCTTTCATGTGGGACCAAAAAGATCGATTACAATCGATCTTTTGATAGTGTGAATAGTCACAACTGATTGAAATCGATTCCGATCGATTCGAATATTGTAAGTGTGAACGGGGTCATAGAAGCCATATAATCACACACAAAACACTATCATTATTTTCTATACTAGTATATGAAATTGGAATGGCGTGAGTAATACAAATGAACTCAAAAGAAAAGATTTCATAAATCAAAATATCTTCAACTCGAAGAGATGAATCACACGCATTTGTAGCTGGCAATGGCCTGGGTACGTGAGTATCGTCTTCCCGATTAAAATTTAGAAACGTATACCGAGATTAGAAAAAAAACTTTTTTTTTCTCATAACAACAGTTTTCGGAGAAATGTTATGACAAGAAAGAATTTCGTTATTCCATTACCATTCATATTAAATTTGTGAAACTTTACTATTCCCGTAAATCATCATCACCGCAGAGGAGAAAAACCTACAGCCTTTGTGCATTGTATATTTTAAATCAAACATTCAGACAAAAGAAACCTGATTACACCTAAATAATTTATCGCAGTCACAACAGTTATTGAGGTTGGAAGTACATTTGAAAAACTTAACGCATCCTTTAACAAAAGCGACGTCCCCAGCGGGAATAATATATTTGACGCCAAAATTACGTCCCCTGTTACTGTTACGTCGCTTTTTTCCTGGCTCTTTACCTTAATCTTTGGGAAATATTACCCCATAAATTGTTAAATGTTTCTAGGGATAATATTACCCCATCCATTATTCGGTGTTGTATCAATCTTGGTGTAATATTACCTGATCCAATGTTTAGTTCTATATGAATCAAAATCTTGGGGTAATATTATCCCATGCCATGTTTCGTGTGTTATACAAATCAAAATCTTGGGGTAATATTACCCCATGCCATGTTTCGTGTGTTATACAAATCAAAATCTTGGGGTAATATTATCCCATGCCATGTTTCGTGTGTTATACAAATCAAAATCTTGGGGTAATATTACCCCATGCCATGTTCCGTGTTATACAATTCAAAATCTTGGGGTAATATTACCCAATCCAATTTTCGATGTCAAGTCAATCGATATCATAGGATAGTATTATATCCCATCCTTTGTTCAACATCATATCAGTCTTGGGGTAATATTACCCCATGCCATGCAAACCAAATTTTGGGAAAACATCCCATCCTGTGTTCAATATATCAGTCAAAATATAATAAAATCTTGGGATAATATTACCCCATAATCTTAACTTTATGTTGTAACTCTTGCTTTAACGTCAATTAACATAGATAAATTGAGTCATAATGGTCTGTTTATAATTTAAAACCTATAAAAAGGACACTGTAGATTTTTCCTTTTTATTTTGGATTCCAATCTATTGCATTCAATTCTTAAATGTTTCTTGAAGCATTAAAATATGAAATAAACATATATACATGTATGTCTAAACAAACTTACGTGTATATACATGTCAATACGTACATAGATTATTTCTGCTTCTGATGGTTTTTAGCTGGATGGGCGGAGCCCATCAAGCTATAGGGATCACCCGATTTTAAAGTTGATGTATAAACGATAACTTTCGCAAGAATGCAAGTTATGCCACAAATTTTGAGATTCTATGTCGGCTTGGCATTATACAGAACCCTATTGATTTTTAGAACATTTGGATACGGTACTGATTTTTAATTAATTAATTTGTATTTTTTGGTTCGCTCCGCCTTGGTTGTGTCAATCTTTGTGTGTTTATCACTTTCATTAGATTATAATTTGTCAATCGTCTACAATGCACGTGGTATTTATCAAGGGAATGTTTCTAATACGATAACTGGCAAAAAATATCACAGTGTTTCAAATCATCTCTCTTTTATAACATTGTTGCAGAGATTATAATTTCTAATTGATTTTGATTTCATTGATAATATATAGTGAGGATTAGATATTTATTTCATACCGTTAAAGGTCGTTCAGCTTTTACTGATTTTACTATCGAAAGAATTTTCACGTGAAAGTATGTTTACGTCTGCACTTCATGATTTCTAATCTTTTTATAAGATCTTTTAATAAGTTGTTGATAAATGAAAAGTATAACGATCCGAGCGGTTGTTTATTTTTAACTAACTATTTTTCTACAACAAAGGTCAGAGTGACATAATTGATAATGTCAAATATTTCAGAACATTTGTGTAAAAGCATCAGATGATATAAAATAATAATCAATATGTATTCATTAATGCACATTTATGCCCAAGACGGCTGGTGGTATGAACGAAAATACAAATAAAAATACATTACATAAAAAGAAAAGACAAAATACAATAAACTTTTGNGGGGGGGGGGGGGGGGGGGGGGGGGGGGGCACCTTGTCTGAAAATTGACGGGGGTGTTCTTCCAGTGGTTCAAAACCCTGACCCCTTTCTAGACAAATTTTGACGGATTCCTATAACCCATTCTAGACAAAAGTGTACAAGTATAGAACCCTTCTTACATAAAAAGTCGGATTTTTCTTCATGTCAAGTCAATAAACCAATTAAATAGACAAATAATTTGTTAGAATGCAATTATTAGCAACTGATTCTTGCTGAAAGATGCTTTTATGATTTATTTATGCAACCAGATCTTCTCCTTTACCCCATCATAGACAAGAAAATCTTACCCCTTTCAAGAGACTTATACCCCTTTCTAGACAATTCAGCTAAAAATGCAACCCCGTTTGTCGGAACATACCTAGTACCACTTATATAGGCAGTGCCCTCCCCCGGGGGGCTGGTGGTATGAACGCAAATACAAATAAAAATACATTACATAAAAAGAAAAGACAAAATACAATAAACTTTTGCAGTCTGGCAGGGGTCCACTCAGTATTAACTACTTTAAAGGATTGACAGGTTAATGATGCGATTTGGCGAGTATTTGCAATTGTTAATCATACAGTGAACGGTTTGAAAAAATTGCTTTAACCAAATCTTACAAATCATTACATTTTCTGTCATGGGTAATCTGACCATGAACTATTTTGAGTGTAAAATGGAATAAAAAAGATAACAGGAAACACCTACAATGGCCGGAAAACATAGCCACATGCCAGAAAGTAAATAGGAATTGCATAAGAAAAAACCCACAATAAAAATACAAAAGACAAACATAAACAACGATAGGAACTCGGGACAGCCGGACTTGGTACCGGCACTAGCAAAAGTCAGTGGTAGGGTTAAACCGGTTTATGGGTACCCAAACCTCCCCTTTCTCTGTCCCGTTTCCCTATAGTAGAATAAACATACGAATAAAACCCATACAGGTAGACTACTAATTCTAAAGACTTTATATGATCAAATCCCATTGCAAACTGTGGTTGTGGCTTATTATTTCAATACTAAATACCTTTGCCCATCCAGCTACGTGGCCATTGGCCTCTTGTTATTTCAAGGAAATATGTTGAAAAACGGCTTGATAATACGCATTTTGCCGTAGGATAGATATATTGTACTTTTCCCGCTCTTTTTCCGGCTAAGAACATCTGCACTGCGACGTTTCTTCATTGTAACGTCAGAATTCAAATTTGCCCTAGGAGGATTCCGGATCATCCTAGATTCCAATTTGCCCTGTAACATATATATAAACTTCGTCTGTGATAAAACATTACTGTTTAACACATTCATTTAATTTTATAACGGGTAAATCAAAATAATTAATCAGGTGTGTTGTTTTATGATAGTCCACTGTGTGATGGTCTAATCAGAATATGTAAATTGGCACACATTACTTAGATCACCTGATCGATTGTCACCTTCACTAATTATGAAAGGTAAATCAAGAAAGATAACTCGTACTTGCTTAAGGTGAGGAGAATTTCTGGGGATGGTATACTCTGTGATCGCTAGAGAAAAACATATCTTGGCACTGAACGGAATATCATGACGTTTTCACGTTGGCACTGTAGTAGTTAATCCACAGTGTCGATCGACACTTGATTTTACATAATGATTTTTTTTTTCATTTCAATACACCAGTTGTTTACTTGACAACTAAATTGACTAGACATTGTGACGTAACTTCTTCTATCTTCTAGTGACTAGAAATCCTTTATTTTAACAGGATATGAGATTTATTTAACTGCAAGGAAAACTTGATCATTCACAGCCATCTATATAATACTTGTTATTTTTCACTTATTGTGATAGGTTTTTGCCACCAGCTACCTTCAGTCATGTATTCAAACGGTCAAGCAAGTCGCAATTTGAAGAAATGTAATTTTACACAACAAGCCGACTTCCGACAGACTGCATGCGGAGAAAGAAACTTTCCAAATATATAGGTCTCAACTGATTGATAGCGGTAGAATGATTCATTGACAGCGTTGTCTAGAGAATAATTTAAATTTGTTTGGTTGCTTAAAAATAAGACTATCCAATCACATGTAAAATATTTTCAGAACAATTTATCTAAATAGGATATTATCAGCAACGTTTCTTTCTTTGTGTCATTCTTTTAGAACATGGGATCGGGATGTTAATTCACATTCTTTTTTAAATAAAATGTTTGCCATTCCTTTGACCTTTGAAAAATATTATTATGGATCATTATGGATGATACATACTTGAACCCCAAGGGCGATCCCTCAATCATTTTATTTATTTTTGCTCTTTTTAGATAAAAAAAATGGTTTATAGTCTTCCAAATATTTTGATTTGATTTTGCACTGAAATGACGATATACAGAAACGAAATTTACAATGACTTCGGTATTGTGTTAAGTAATTTATGGTAAAAGATATCATGACCTATAGCAAATAGGTCTAGGTCATGAAAACGAAAATATTGAATGGATTCATGAAAATTATAAATGAATTTATATTGAGTCTTCGCAGTCCACATCTTAGCAGTCATCTGATTGAATTCACTGTTACCCTATGTACTCAAATATTACGATTCAAATATAGTTAAATATATCATCACATTTTCGATTCAATTTTAATTAAATCTTACTGTAACACTTTCCGTCTCAAAACAATTCGTCACACAAACTTTCGCTGTGATTGTTTTGTCGGAGAGTTATCGGATACATAGCGCAGTGTAACATGTTGTGGAAACTGCTAGGAAAAAAATTACGAAACTGCTTCGCAAATCTTTGTTAGAGATCATAAGAGAAATGAAGGTAAATTAATGCACGTTTTTACCACAGATAAGCATACTTTTTCAAGAGTGCTTGAAGCACGTGCGTCTCAGTCTTGCACTGAATCCCCAGTTTTGTCGCTCCCATTTTGCCAAAGGCATTGTCGATCATTGTCGTCATTTTGTCAAAGGCATATACACTTTAGCACTAATTTTGTTTCGGAGTAAAACTGTCAGCATGTGGTATTTTTTAACAATTCATGAAACATTCATCTCAGTCTCTTACTGTCAATGACTCCTTCATTGTCATTGTATCCCCATTTTGCCAAATTCATTGTCAACATTTTGTTTGGCAATAAAACTCTTTTCTCTTCAGCTTGTTGGTTTTGTCGTACGGTTATTGAATACAAGCAATGATATGCTTTGAGAACTGCAAAGAAAACAATTACGAAACTGCTTTGCAAATCTTTGTTACAGATGTGTAACAAGTGTAGCTAAATAGTGCACATTTTTACCACAGATGAGCATACATTGTACTTTCAACACACAATTTAAGAGTGGTTGAAGCATGTGCGTCTCAGTCTTGCACCGAGGGTGGGTAAGAAGGGGTATAGTCCCGGAATCCCGATGAAATAATTGTCAAATCCCGTATTTCCGAGAAAATAAAATTTTCAATCCCGATTCCCGAAAAATGACAAAACAATCCTGTTAAGCGTTAATCCCGAATTCCCGCTGAATAAAATGGCTGATTCCCGGCGTCCCGTAAAAGGTCCTTTCGCCCCTTTGCACTATATCCCCAGTTTTGTTGTTATAAAGTAACTGATGATAAAAGACCTATAGCAAATAGGTCTAGGTAACTTATGATAAAAGACCTATAGCAAATAGGTCTAGGTCACGAAAACGAAAATTATGAATGGGTTCATGACAATTATGAATGAATTGATATTGAGTCTGCCATGTCCACATTCTTGCCGTCATCTGATCGAATTCACTGTTACCCTATGTACTCAAATATCACAATTGTCGATTCAAATATAGTTAAATATATCAGTTTTTGCTTCAAACCAAATTTCCTCATTAACTTTCGTTGTGATTCTTTTGTCAGATGGTTATAGTATACATCGCGCAATGATGAACAATGAACAACAAACTGCATTTATTGCTCTGTTATCCTATTTACTTCCGTCTCAAAACAATTCTCCACAAACTTCCATTGTAATTTTGTCGGAGGTATATTGGATACATTGCGCAGTGATACATGTTGTGGAAACTGCAAGGGAAAAAAACACGAAACTGCTTCGCAAATCTTCGTTACAGATCATGTGGTAACTTTTGAACAGTTCAAGATTTCATTCATCTCAGTCTGACTCATCCACTATGTCCCTCATTGGCATTTTGCTAAAGTAGCTTATGTGAGGAAGGGAAAACAATTTGAATTAATTTCGAAACTGCTTTGCAAATCTTTGTTACAGATCATCACTAAATTTCAGATCCTGGATTTTTATTTCGATTATTTTTTACCCCCCCCCTTTACAAATCAACCACTATAAGAATTATTTATGAAATATGGGAAAAAGTAAGTTGTTCAAGATTGAAAACTGTTTTCCTTGCATAACTCCGAAGTCTAAAAAAAATGGCATATTTTTTAAACATTCACCTCAGTCTCCCATTGTGTCCATCCATCGGCATAAATATTACGAGACTGTTGTAGTTTGAATTTGTGGCCATTTTACCTAAGTAGCTTATGTAATGAGGGGGAACCATTTGAATTATAACAAAACTGTTTCGCAATCCTTTGTTACAATTTGTCATGTGCTATTTGTTCCTTCATAATATTTGTTCCAAAGGATAAAGTATTATAGAATATTTGTTCCAAAGGAACAAATATTATAGTATTTGTTCCAAAGGAACAAATACTATAGTATTTGTTCTTAGCGGAATAATTGTTCCTAAAGGAAGAAATATTATGACAATGTTTAAGATATTTGTTCCAAAGGAACTTTTGTTATCAAATTGTTGCTCCCAAAAATAAATATTTACAGTGTCATGTGCTATTTGTTCCTTCATAATATGTGTTCCAAAGGATAAAGTATTACAGAATATTTGTTCCTGGGAACAAATATTATAGTATTTGAATGATATATAACGATTGTTCCTAAAGGAAGAAATATTATGACAATGTTTATAATATTTGTTCCAAAGAAACTTTTGTTATGCGAAACAAATATACGTTGATTTTGCCGTTCGCTTGACTGTTACAATAAGAAAAATGATAATGAAGTTTGGGCCTTAAACTATATAGTCGAACACTTTAAGAAGGGAAATTACAGATCGACAGTAAGCTTAACAAGCGTTGAATGTAAACTATTGGAAGATGAAATTAGTTATTTAAAATATAAACATCTCGAAAAAGATGAGATTCCCTACCTAAACCATATATTATTAATTACTCATGGTAAGATAAATTGGATGTTGCATAATAAAATTCTCGATTTGTTTGGTTACGGTCTTTCAAGTCATGCTTACAAAATCATGCATGATTTTGTTATGCATGTTTACACGACATAACAAAGTTAACATAAAATGCTTTCAACTACTTTATACCATTTGAGACACAACATGTGAGTCCAAAAGAAAGAATTTGGTGTTTTAAGTGCATGTTGCCTTGGTTTCAATTGCTCCTTAAGCAGTACTTAGAAAAAATATTTAAGGAAAATGGTAAAAATGAATATAGCAAAGATAACAGGAAACAATTACAATGGCCGGAAATTATAATCACATGCCACAATCTACTAGGGAACTGCAAAAGAAAAACCAATGAAAAGACAAAAGACAAACGTAGCCAACGATAGGAACTCGGGATAGCCGGACTTGGTACCGGCACTAGCAAAAGGTAGTGGTAGAGTTAAAACGGTTTATGGGTACCCAAACTTCCTCTTTCTCTGTCCCGTTTCCGTATAGTATATTAAACATACACATAAAACCCAATACATGTAGAAAACTAACTCCAAGACAACAATCTTGAGAAAGAAATAATAAGACAAAACGTAATTTAGAGAAAAGGGTCAATGCAAGGAGTGCTCGCCGCTAAACTGCCGGGTAGCTTAAGGAGCCTAGTCTGCTGGTAAAATACTGTCGCACTACGGAAAAGAAATCAAATTCAACCTGGATTCAAAGTTGTAAAAAAAGAGCTCCAAATGTTTAGACAAAGAATTTGCCAGCAAAAGATCCTCATCATTTTAAGTACTTAAAATTATTTCATAATATCACTGTTTCAAAAGGAGACATATATATAGTCTCTAACATTGTTTCCAGTTTATTACGTATATTTCTCACATCGAGATAGTTAAATTTTCACATTTTAAAGTTCGAGGTTTATCCGAGAACTGTAAAATGTGAAAATTTTAACTATCGAGATGTGAGAAATTATCGTAATAAACCGGAAAACAATGTTAGAGATTTTTCTCTAATTCCTACTCAATTTAATTGACGTAAAGCGATCTCCATAGTCTCCAGTCGCCAGTATGCCGCCATTTTGTTGCTATCATCGTTGCTATGTGTATCATTGCGCCTTTCATTGAAAGGGGTGTTGAATGTTATATTTTTGATAAAAAATGTCATATTATCAATTAATTTAGTTATTTTAGTCATAAAAATGTAAAAATCAATTCGCTAGACAATGATGCAGGTGTTAATTTCATCAACATCCGGTTGCACTATTTCTAGAAACTGACACGAGACAACCAATCAGCAAGTGAGATCAATGTCTAAACATGTTGATTATTAAGTTCATCTAACATCATTTGGGAAGTATTTATTTTGAACAAGAATTAGAGAAATGTTTATCTTTGATTTGAATGGTGAAAAGCCATGACTTGATATGTGGAATAGAACATGTTCTTATCGGTATGTCATTATTAAATGTTTCATATTACTATGATTTAAACTGTTTACACAGCATGGTCAAGTAAAGCCTAACAAAATAATGCCGTGTAAATAGAACATGTTCTTATCGGTATGTCATTATTAAATGTTTCATATTGCTATGATTTAAACTGTTTACACAGCATGGTCAAGTAAAGCCAACAAAATAATGCCGTGTAAATAGATTTTCATATCACCCACGATAACATGAATTGGATGTTGCATACCAGAAGTCTTATTGGTAATCCCGTAAACTTTCTGAGAATTATGAAATGTCTTTGTTTCAAAGCGTTTATCTTCGTTTGTATGTTTTGACTTTGTCATGCTGTCTCATTTTGCGCTGGATATGCATTTCCGTGTCTTTGGATATTTGATTTTGGAATTTCTCCTTTTAATGTATTTGCCTCGGTATTCGTTTGCCGCCGTTGTATTTAGATCCCAAACCCTAAACCATATATAGTCTTATTAGTTATGATGAGATAAATTTGATGATACATATAATGCCCCAATGTTCAGGATTTTTCAACAACATGTATCTTGACAAAAGTTTCCTTATCCGTAAAATTATACTTTCTCTTATTACTTAAGACTAGATGAATTGAATGTTGCATATTGTAATAAAACTTAAGATTGACTGGACGGAGTTTGCCTTAAACTTTGAACTCGGGTAAATCTACTTTTTTCAGTGTAGTGCCAACATTACAAGGCTGTCATTCGGTTACGCCGATAAAAATGATCGTGGGGGATTTGTAACGGCGGTTAAGTCTTGAGACCGGATCGTGAGGGATTTGGTGACGCCATCGTGAGGGATTAAAGACCAAACAGCCTATTGTTTGTACGCACGTAACAGCGCATTTACATTGTTTCCTAACACGTCTGTGACGTCTTGTAGAAAATCCGCGAAACGGCGTTTTACTTTCGCGATATTTTAAAAAATAAAATAAGCTACCTGCTTGAAAGGGTGGTTTATGGAAAATCCCTTAAAAACACCGATTGGAAAAGGGGAGAGTGCCGAACGGCAATTAGTACATGTAAAATATCAATTCAGGTATATAACACCAGGAAACAGACAAAGACACACTTTCGAAAACGATTTTGATAGAAGGAGAAAAACGGATATTTTTTTAACCTGTACTGCTCACACATTAACTTCGCAACGCATGCAGTGGTACATGTATTTCAGTCTGTTCTGATTATTTCACAAAACACTAGATATATAGATAATTATAGAACCGTTTCAATAAATCTTAGTAAAAATCACAAAATTATAGAACCGTTTCAATAAATGTGATCGGTGCATTGCATTTGCGCCAATTAGTATTTCATTTGCGCCAAAAAATTATTTCATTTGCGCCACAAACTGTACTTCATTTGCGCAAAATGAAAAACTTTTCATTTGCGCCAAATACATGCAGGTAAATAGTATAGTAAAAATACTTTAACATTTTATACAACAGTCAGTAGTGTTGTTAACCACCTGAATTGGGCAAAGTCAAAATAAAAACAAAAATAAAAAGACATCTGAATTTAAAAGATTGAAAGGGGTAAAACAGCCCAATATTTCGACATGTAATGTCTTTTTCAAAGGTAAGTAAAAGTAAAAAACAAATCTAAACTCGTCTCCTCGTCTCAGTTTAGTATCCTCAGTACAACTAAAACCATTTTTTTTGTGTCTACTAAATAATTTATACAATACCATAACATATTGCCTCTAAATACAGCCGCAGTAAAATCATCCTCCCAAGTCAGGTGTTGTGAGCCCACGTGGACTCGGAGGGGATGCGGTAAAATTAAAACATTTTGTCTAACGTGTTACAGCTAACGGGATGAGGTAATGAGGTAACATTAAAACATTTTGTTTACAGTGTTATAGCTAACCTTAAAAAATATTTTGTCTTTCCAATACATCTAACACTTACAACATATACTCCTGTACTCCCGTGTGTGTGTGTGTGTGGGGGGGGGGGGGTCT
>MJUU01015181.1:0-15398 GCA_002080025.1 Modiolus philippinarum | reverse complement strand
ATCATGCGGAAAATATAGGTCAAAGTGACCTAATTTTGCCTGGATGCTGACATACCGCCAAAGATGCATGTACATGCAAGGTTAGATGATCCTACCATGTACAGTTCCTTAGATCTGAACTCGGACATAAATTTGAATGCAAGTTGATCATGCGGAAAATATAGGTCAAAGTGACCTAATTTTGACTGGATGCTGACCTATCCCCAAAGATGCATGCACATGCAAGGTTAGATGATCCTACCATGTACAGTTGCTTAGATCTGAACTCGGACATAAACTTAAATGTAAGTCGATCATGCAGAAAATATAGGTCAAAGTGACCTATCTTGATTGGATGCTGACCTACCGCCAAAGATGCATGTACATACAAGGTTAGATGATCCTACCATGTACAGTTGCTTAGATCTGAACTCTTACAAAAACTTTAACCCAAGTCACTCATGCATGAAATGTAGGTCAAAGTGACCTAATTTTTATCTGGAGCTTCGTTACTTTACAAGACGCATCTACATACAAAATATTACTGTAAACGTATTTTCACGGATGCTTATTTTCGCGGTTTATGAAAGATCAACATATATGGAGGTACTAATTTTCACTGTTTTCAATGTTAAAAGGCACTGGATACGGTTACACAGATATGTAACAATAACGGAAAATTATTGTTACACAAAAAATTAATATTCGAAGTACATTGCCGGATATGGAACTGATGTTTCATGTGTGTAACAATAAATGTCCATGTTATTGTTACACATTACTGTTACACAAACGATTTCGTTTATTCAAGAATAAATGTATGGAGTTTGAAATAAGACTGGATATTCTCAAATGTAAATAGTAGTGAAAATACTTTTTATTTTAATACACGTATTTCAATAAGGAAAGCGTTGTAATACAAAATACACATGAAAATACTTTGTTCATTTATTTTCTACGGCATTCCCTGGAAAAGCAATAGCGCAATTTCGGTGCAGCTTTTTAAAACAGCACATTTTCCAGCGATGTTGTCATTCTATACATGCACCCATGGCAAATGATGGATGGAGAGATGTGCACATCTGTGTTGCACACCTGACATGTCCATTCTACATGTTCCTTTTTTTCAACAATTGTTTCTCTTAATGTGACACATGCACTGCTGAATACAACAAATATTTTATGGGTCAAATATACTTTGACATAGACGTACTTTGGTTAGGTCGAGCGCCTTCGGATTTCATGAATGCAGTTATAATACACTGAACACTCTGTATATGATTCTACGACTATTTATTGCCTCATCTGGTATTCTCTTTGAACTTCGTCCATACATTTGGACAAAATTTGGATGCAAAAATCACAAACACTTACAACAAGTCCTCAATCACGAATGCCAATGAATCCGCTCAGAAAATAAGCCGATGAAAATTCATGGATTCATCTTACATTATGTTGTATAGAGTTGATAAGCCTTCAAGGCCGAATATTATTACTATTTTTATTTGAGTTTCAATATAATGAAAATATTTGGTTTTATTTTAAAATTTCAAAAATCTTACCGTTTATTATTAGTATCTGTTAAATGAGAAATTTTTATTCTGTGTAACAATAATTTTAATATTATTGTTACACACGGAAAACACAGTCCCGTACAATGCAATGTACTCCGAATATTAATCAATTGTGTAACAATAATTTTCCGTTATTGTTACATATCTGTGTAACCGTATCCAGTGCCATGTTAAAAGGGCTTTTTCTACACAAAAACTTGTTTTCGCTGGTACTGTCTTTCGTGTCCAAGAGCCAACCGCAAAAATAGCGAAAACAAGATCTGTCGCCGAATGGCAGCCAAAGATACCCCCGCTCATTGAACCCTGAATCGATATGGTAAGTGCAAAATTAAGTTGGTGTGGACACAATATAGGTGTGGACACAGTACAAGTGTGGACACAATACAAGTATGGACACAATGATATAATCTTCAAGAAAAAACTTTTCCCAAGGGTTCCAATGAAAACACTCGGTCTAAATCAGACAAATATAAAATTCACCTTTTTTCAGCCTATTTGACATTTTACATATCTACATATAGTGTTCTTCCTTTGTCTAAAGTTTCATCAAAATCCTTCAAGTGGATTAAGAGGAGTTGTGCATACGAGGTAACCCATACATATAGGGAATCAATGAAAACTCAACATTGAATTATCTACCCTTCCTGGTTTCTGACAATAATTATATTCCTTTATGCACATCTCCATATAGTGTTCTTACTTTGTGTAAAGTTTCATTAAATTCCTTCAAGCGGTTTGAGAGGAGTTGCGCTTACGAGGTAACCCATACATGGGGAATCAATGAAAAGTCAAAGTCCAATTATCTCCCCTTCCCGGCTTTGGACAATAATTATATTCCTTCATGCACATTTCCATATAGCGTCCTTTCTTTGTGTAAAGTCTCATCAAAATCCTTCAAGTGGTTTAAGAGGAGTTGCGCTTACAAGGTAACCCATAAATTGGGAATCAACGAAAAGTCAAAGTCCAATTATCTCCCCTTCCTGGTTTCGGACAATAATTATATTCCTTCATGCACATCTCCATATAGTGTCCTTCCTTTGTGTAAAGTTTCATCAAAATCCTTCAAGTGGTTTAAGAGGAGTTGCTCTTACCAGAAGTGTGGACAGAAGGACGGACAGACAGACAGACAGGCAGACAGGGTGATTTCTATATACCCCCCAAACTTTGTTTGCGGGGGGTATAATTTGTACAATGCGAAAATTAATACGTTTACAGTATTCCTCTACAAGGTGTAGTATCCCAGACCTGGACTCTTACAAAAACTTTTAACCTGAGTCACTCATGCATGAAATGTAGGTCAAAGTGACCTAATTTGTACCTGGAGCTTTGTTACCTTCCAAGACACATCTACATACAAAATATTATTCCTCTTCTACTTGTTGTATCCCAGACATGGACTCTTACAAAAACTTTAACCTGAGTCACTCCTGCATGAAATGTGAGTCAAAGTGACCTAATTTTTATCTGGAGCTTCGTAACTTTACAAGACGCATCTACATACAAAATATTATTCCTCTACAAGTTGTAGTATCCCAGATCTGGACTCTTACAAAAACTTTAACCTGAGTCATTCATGCATGAAATGTAGGTCAAATCCACCTATTCTATATATCAACCTCAAGTTCTCCTCAAGATACATCCATGGACAAAACATTGTCCATCTAAGACTTGTTATTCAAAAGATATATGGTCTTAAGTTTGAACGGACGGACCAACGGACGAACGGGTCAAAGGCTATATCCCCTCCCCAACTTCGTTGAGCTAGGGGATAATAACAAAGTCACTGAACCATGAAATTGAGGTCAAGGTAACATGACAGGTGTCAGACTGGCATGTACTCAGTAAAATGAAGCATTACTCAAAATATGGTATCTCTACACATTACAATGGCTCAGAAATTGACTTGAATGTAAAATTTACAAAGTCACTGAACCGTGCAAATGAGGTCAATGTCACTTGACAAGTGGCAGACTGGCATGTACCCACTAAGATGCATCAATACACTTAATATAATGGATCTATGCATTACAAATACAGAGACAAGGATTTGAATGTGAAACTGTCACAATTTTCATAGAGTCATTGAACCATGAAGACAAGGTCAAGGTCATCTGAAACATGTGATGCTAGAAAGCTCGTAACCTAAGGCATCTGTGGACCAAAGATGATCTGTGCATCCATTACAGTTAAAAAGTTATTAAGGTTTTAGAAAAAGTTTACAACGCCGCCGTAGCCCCTGGAAGGTAATAACTATGTCTCGCTTTCAGCGACTTGCATCACTGGCGAGACAAAAACTGCATCAAAATCGGACTAAAAATAAAATTTTTTTTTGGATTCCCCCTGTTAAGGCCCCATTTATCTCATGAACGGTACATACGATGAGAAATCTGTTTACATACAATGTACTACTAAATGGAAATTTAATAAGGAGCACACTGAAAGAAACCCCATAAAAATCTGATGATAAATATTCTACAACCTAATATATGAGAATACCTAATTTGGCCCTTTTTTCAGAAACAGGACGGACTACAATACCCAAAAGCAATCCCAGACTTCCCTTTGTGCCAAGGAACATTGCGTTAAAATTTCATAAAGATTGGTCAACCAGAACTTAAGTTATCACACAGAAACAAAGTGTCTACAGACTCTGACGCCACCAGTATCATACCAATATCCGACCTCAAAAAGTTTTTTGCGATCGTCTAAAAATTCATAAAATGCAACCAGAATACAAGAGAAGGGGCAGTCGGAAATGACAGCTAATCCCCTCGCTGGTTTATTGAATGCTTGTCTAATATATAAGCACTCAAGGAAGTTGTACCATTCAAGATCTGGCTTGTTATTTAAATCCAGTCATGCAAGAAATGTAGTGACCTTATTTCAATCAGAAGCCTCATACCTAAAGCATATGCATCTACTGATGAAAGATAAATCTTCTACAAGTTGTAGTATCTAAAATCTAGACTGTAACACAAACTTTAACTTAAGTCACTCATGCATGAAATGTAGGTCAAAATGACCAAATTTTTATCTGGAGCTTTGTAACTTTACAAGACGCATCTACAAACAAACTATTATTCTTCTGAGCTGTAGTATCTAAAATCCAAATTGTAACACAAACTTTAACCTAAGTCACTCATGCACAAAATGTAGGTCAAAGTGACTCAATTTTTATCTGGTGCTTCCTAACTTAACAAGACCCCTCTACATACAAAATATTATTCCTCTATGAAGTATTCCAGATCTGGACTCTTAGAAAAACTTTAACCTAAGTCACTCATGCATGAAATGTAGGTCAAAATGACCTCATGTTTATCTGGAGCTTCCTAACTTTATAAGATGCATATACATATAAAATATTATTCCTCTACAAGTTGAAGTATCCCAGATCCGGACTCTTACAAAAACTTTTAACCTAAGTCACTCATGCATGAAATGTAGGTCAAAGTGACCTAATTTTTATCTGGAGCTTCATAACTTTACAAGATGCATCTACATACAAAATATTATTCCTCTATGAGTTGTAGTATTCCAGATCTGGACTCTTACAAAAACTTTAACCTGAGTCACTCATGCATGAAATGAAGGTCAAAGTGACCTAATTTGTAGCTTCATACCTTTACAAGACCCATCTACATACAAAACATTATTCCTCTACAAGTTTTAGTATCCCAGATCTGGACTCTTACAAAAACTTTAACCTGAGTCACTCATGCATGAAATGTAGGTCAAACCCACTTATTCTGTATATCAACCTCAAGTACTCTTCAAGATGCATCCACGGACAAAACATTGTCCATCTACGACTTGTTATTCAAAGGATATATGGTCTTAAGTTTGAACAGATGGGTGGGCGGACGGACGGACGAATGGACGAACAGGTCAAACGCTAAATCCCCTCCCCAACTTTGTTGGGCGAGGGGATAACAAGGTACATATGTTCAATGTATACAGAAACATTGTGCAAAATTTCAGACCTCTTTCTGAAAAACTGTGAGTGGAGTTGAAAATGACTCAGTTCAATTATCTGTAAAATCTGGAAAAATTTATAAAATGCAACCAGAAATGAGGTGCATATGTTCAATGTATATAGAAACATTGTGCAAAATTTCAGACCTCTTGATGAAAATCTGTGAGAGTTGATTACACAAAATGGGTACCCTGTCTTTGGAATATTGTTGAAAAATGACCAAGTTCAACTACCTGTAATTAAATCCAGAAAAATTCATAAAATGGAACCAAAATATGAGGTGCACATATTCAATTGATATAGAAACATTGTACAAAAATTTCAGACCTCTTTTTTGAAAAACTGTGAGAGGAGTTGAAAATGACTAAATTTAGCTACCCGTATCTGTAAAAGATGGAAAAATTTACAAAATGCAACCATAATATGAGGTGCACGTGTTCAATGTATATAGTATGAAAAAGAAAGGATATGGGGTAAATGTTAAGGAGACAACATCCAATATCCCTGGAATGCTTAAGGTCTCTCGGTAAAAACCTGTAAGAGGTGTTGATTACACAAAAGTAGTACCCTATCTGTGAATGGAAAGACAGATGGTCAGGTAGACAGACAGACTGACTGAAACCTATATACCAGCCCCTCCGTAACTTCATTATTTTTTTGTTGTTCCAAAAAAATGATTTAAACAAGAAAAGGGAAGATAATTTCATTAACTTATTAATAAACCACTTTTGATATTGAAATTGAAATTATATTCCCTTTGACCATATATCTTAGTATAGGGAGATAACCCACAAATGGTCTCATTAGTTGAAGGAAGCGACAAGGACAGATTGTTTTCATTTACTTATAATTCTGTTCTGCTTAAAATTAAGGAAGTGAAGTATGTTCAATTTCAGAGTAAGCATAACTTGGTTCAACAATAGTAAAGTTACTCATAGTTGTATTGCCTTCTTTACATCCACTGAAGCGCAATTCTTTTTCATATATTTCTAGCATTTCATTGTTTTTCTCTTTCATGATCTTCTTAAAATCTGCAAAATAGCCTACATTTATGTGAGAAGATTTCACCTCCGTACAAAACAGATTGTAATTTAGAACATGCCAAAGGGCTAGCACAGTGTATAAATTAATGTGTTCTTCCTGTTTATTTGAGCCTCGCAAATTCTTTTTTTGAAAAAGTGATACTTCCGTACTTTCATACAGTAAATCATGTTCGGGATCGTACATAAAAATTTTTACTTTGTCTTTGGATATCACAATGGATGGGACAAGTCCACAATTTTGAAGATATGCAAACACCAATGTTTTTGCAATAAATTGATCTCTATATTCTTCCAAGTTTCCTTTGGTTTCCGCAGATGACATGTTCTCTTGCCATTCTTCATCGCTGTCAGATAGAACATGTACTGCAACTGATGAACCGATTACAATGGTAATACTCCCATGCCATACACTTTCATTTCCTATGAATAATATAAAATTAACATTTAGCTAGATATATTACTGGTAATAATGAATGACCAAACAGATATATAACATTGAAAGGGGCAGACAGTGTCAAGGAGACAAGAAGAAATGCAAACATGGCAAAAGGGGTGGGAGAAAAGGTAAAGGGACAGCAAAAATGAGAAAAGGGCAGGAGAAAGGAGAGAATGGTGTGATAAAAGAGAGAGGGGACAGGAAAAGGAGAAAGGAAAAATACATCCACCTGTTCATACCATCAATATTACTATTACCAATTACAAGGAAGCATACTATTCAGGTACCATATCCTTTTATGCTTTATAGTTATCAATATGCTAAAGTCAGATCAATATACCCATGTGTTGTCAAATGCTATATTGTATAGTGTCAAAAGTATATTGTTTTAGGTAACAAATGACAAAATACTGAAGTAGCCGTTAATTAATTTTCTGCATATGTGCATTTCTGCAACTTATGACTCATCAGTTTAGATCAAACCAAAACATTTGGAAGTCCATTAACCAAAAAATGTGTAAAAGCCATTTGGAAGTCCATTACCAAACAAGATGTGTTTTGTGAAACACTTATGCCCCCGAGTAGAAGTAAAAAAGAAACATTTAGCAACTTTGAATGATGAATGTCCTTCTGACAAAATAATTTGTAGAAATAAATTCTTTTATCAACCGAAAAGTTTAATCACATCAAATGATGATTGCAATTGGAGGCAAACACAGAAGTCACCCAAATGAACCCCTCCAATCATTATCCAAGCATAATTAAAAAAACAACCACCCCCCCATTTGGAACATTTATAGTCAACTCATTGTGTCCTGTCTATCAGTGTTATCAGTACTTTGATTACACTAGGGATCATCAATACTGGTTCCCAAAAGGTGGAGGAATACACAGAAGAGAAAAAATTAAATAATAGATATTTTTAGTAACATCCCTCATCATTGATATATATAATACATATATAAATACCTGTAAAACGGAAGTGAATAAATGAAGAAAATATGCTGAATGATTTAAAAAATCTTTTTTACAAAAAAAAATTCTATAGATATCAAGAAACATTTCGTCATAAATGAGTTTAATTTCTATATATATAAAATAAAACAAAATACAGTTTCATTTTTCTGGTGAAATTTTACCGGACAGTCACATGCCAAGGTCAAGGTCACAAGGTCAAATATTCTAGAACCAACTGATAGGTCTCTCCACAAGGAGTACACATGCAAACTATGAAAGCCCTATATCTTACCAATCAAAAGATATGCTCAATGTTTAAGTTTTTATGCAGTTATTCACAGGCCAAGGTCAAGGTCACAAGGTCAACTTTTCTGGTACCAATTAAAAGGTCTTGCCACAAGGAATGCACATGCAAAATATAAAAGCCATATCACTTACCATTCAAATGATATACCCAATGTTAAAGTTAAATATTTTTTTCAAAAAGTCCATCACATGTCAAGGTCAAGGTCACGAGGTCCAAAATTTTGGTATCGTTTGGTTCGATTCACAGGGCATAAAAATGTGTAAAAGCTGATACAGAACAAATAAGAAAAAGGATCTAAATAGAAAAGCCAAAATCTAGGCAACATTAACAAACAAAATATCTAATTAAGAACTAGAGGTTCTGAAATCTCAGTGGTTATAAAGTAACAGTAAAATGAAACTGTCTTGCAACTTGTGACTGACATTTTCACATTTTACTTGACTGCACTTGTTACTGGCTATCATTCAACTGTGGACATGACAAGTGATACAGGCATAGCCAAACCTCTTACCTTTGTAAAGTAATTGGTTTCTGCATGCATCAGTTAATTTGGTGTTGTATGTTTACTTAAATATCATGTACATCTGTGCATTACCAGAATTTCAGCCTAGATTTGCCACAAGGATAATAATCATTGCAACATTAGCATGATTAGGATCGATGCAAGCCATAAAATTTCAGCAATCCAGCACTTCCCCAGTTGTAACAAATAAGAGAAGACAATAAGACAGTTTATATGATTGAAATAAATCAGTTACTTGTTGATCTTCTTGAGACTTTTTGTCATGATCATGATGACGGTTCCCTGTTGAACTTGATTATAAATGCTTGAATGTATACTGGTATGCCTGACAATATTAAGTGTGCCATCCAGTGTAAAGTTTATTAATAAGTGGCTATTACATGTATAACAGAGACAGTAGAAATTACTATGATTCCATTCATAAAAACTTGTAAAGTTATAGAACACTGTGGGAATTTTAATGCATGAACTGAATCACAAATTGGGAATTTCAAATTAAGCTTTATTTTTATGCTGTATTTTGTTTGAACAACATACAATTTTATTTTGAGAATTTTTTATTTATCTTAACTTAGTTTCTTACAATCAGGCCAAAATTAACCCTTACCATGCTGAATGGTTTTATGTAAGATCAGCCATTTTCATTTATTTGCAAATCTATGCAAATTATATGCAAATGTAGCAACTGATGTTGAAGATGCCAACTGATTACTATAGAGCTATAGTGTAAGTGAGCACGGGGTGGAGCCCCAAATAAAAGTAACCACAGCAAAACATAGAGAGCAGGCACAGCCTGCAAAACTCACCTCGTTGCACAGCATTGTCACAAATTAAACATGTCAGTTAACAGGAATAGACTATAATTATTTTGCTAACAGATTTATTCATATGTAAAATTAATGTCACAGACTGCATTCAAAGCATTCATTGCAGCTGTCATCCCAAAATTCATCATGTAACCAATGTGCATTCATTGCAGCTGTCATCCCAAAATTCATCATGTAACCAATGTGGTTGATGTGGGGCATGTCAGTAAGCGGGAATGGATTTTAACAATTCTACCTACCCAAGTCACTCATGCCTAAAATGTAGGTCAAAGACAGCATCCTAAGCATGCATTGTAGTAGTCATCCCAAAATGGATCATACATACCAATATGGTTGATGTGGGGCATATCAGTAAGCGGGAATGGACTTTAACCATTCTACCTAACCAAATGGCTCATGCATAAAATGTAGGTCAGACACAGCATCCGAAGCATGCATGGTTGTTGTCATCTCAAAATGCATCATACATACCAGTATGGTTGAAGTGGGCCATATCAGTAAGTGGGAATGGACTTAAACAATTTTAACTAACCAAGTCACTCATGCGTAAAATGTAGGTCAGGGACAGCATCAGAAGCATGCATTGTTGTTGTCATCCCAAAATGCATCATACATACAAGTATGGTTAATGTGGGCCAAGTCAGTAGGGCTAGGCGGGAATGGACTTTAACCATTCAAGCTAACCAAGTCGCTCATGCGTAAAATGTAGGTCAGAGACAGCATCCGAAGCATGCATGGTTGTTGGCATCCCCAAATGCATCTAACATACCAGTATGGTTGATTAGGGCCATGTCAGTAAGCGGGAAATTCAATGGACTTTAACCATTCTACCTAACCAAGTTGCTCATGCATAAAATGTAGGTCAGAGACGGCATCCAAAGCATGCATTGTTGTTGTCATCCAAAAATGCATCATACATACCATTTTGGTTGATATAGGCTGTGTCAGTAAGCGGGAATGGACTTTTAACCATTTAACCTAACCAAGTCGCTCATGCATAAGATGAAGGTCAGAGACAGCATCCGAAACATGCATTGTTGTTGTCATCCCAAAATGCATTATACATACCAATATGGTTGATGTGGGCCATGTCAGTAAGCGGGGATGGACCTTAACCATTCTACCTAACCAAGTCCCTCATGCGTAAAATGTAGGTCAGAGACCGCATCCGAAGTATGCATTCCAATGGTCATCCCAAAATGCATCAGGCATACCAATATGGTTGATGTGGGCATGTCAGTAAGCAGGAATGGACCTTAACCATTCTTCCTAACCGGACGCTGACGCTAGGGTATCACATAAGCCCCCTCACTTTGTGAGGTCAGCTAAAAATGCCATTTTTTGTGTTCCCCATTTTTTGGCCCGCAAAATGGCAGATGTTGACATAACACAAATTCTAAGTACTTTTTGAGAATATTGCACCATGTTTGTCATTCCTACTAGCCTAGAATGAAAAGTTGTGCAGAAACATGCTCTGGGTGTAGGGTTTTGTAATTCTTGGGTCTCAAAATTGGCATTTTTTTTATGGTTTTGCACTTTGAAACCGGAAGTGGAGATGATGCAATCGCCCAAGGGAATAACTCATTCATCCAAAGATAGGTATGACATGTTATTATCCTTATAAACTGTTTTGGAGATTCTGTGATGAAGTGTTTCACGCTGGTGGCCCAAAAAATGGAGCCCACCCCGTCAAAAATGTGTGAATTTTTTGCACTTTCTACTTCCCATCCTCCAACTTCATGCCTGCAGCAACCAGACTTTGCAAAATCATCATGATTTGGTACTTGATATTGAAGGAAATAATCAATTCTAAGATATGAGCACAAAAACCAGGCTTTGTCAGCTTTGGGAGCTGTAAGGGGTGTTAAAAAGAAATTTATCGATAGGCCGTAATATTACAGTCCCCGCATGGTAAGGGTTAAAATATTGTTTGTTTCCCCTTACCCTACCACCCTAAAAAAATGGCACTACTAAAATAATTTAATCGACTTTTCAGAAGAAAACATTTAGATAAAGAACAATAATTTCTAACCTCCAATTAGTAAAATTTAAAACAAAATTTACTTCCTACCTACCTCATGTACATAGTACCTACTCGACATTATTAAGTAGGTTGGGTAAGGGGAAACAAACATTTTTTTAATTATGGCCTCAGTGAGTTTCACCTAATTCCATGTAGAAGTTTAAAGGTGTAGATCTGAAGAATGGCCACAATGAATTAATTTTTTCAAAAGAAGGAATATACCTGTAATAAGGGATTCAACCCTTCATTCCCCCTGAAACACCCATTGTGATTAACATAACATCGCCTGCTGAATTTGACAATACTCACCAATGCTTGTATCTCCATATGTAATTGGTGTGCTACAGCCACATGGACATGTGCTAGGTCTGTATGAATATCCAGAATCACTTATGATCATATGCTTGTTTTGAGTGAGTTTTGACAGAATATGTGTTCCCACAAGCCCTGCCCATTCAACCTGGGACAACTTTTCCTTTCTACATTGTTTCTGGAAAATTGTGTTAGTGTCTGAAACAATAAAAAAAATTTCTATTTTATGCAAAAGTTAACATTCAGCAAATTATAATATAATAAGGCCAAAATTTAAATACTGTTTGTTTCCCCTAACCATATACCGACCCTGAACAAGAGTTGTCAGAAGACAACATAGCTCACCGGGGATTCCAGTAACCTCAATGCACAATAAATTCGAAAGTAATAGAAAGCTTTCTTCACAAGAAAGTCACATATCAAATATAAACACCCTATCATTAAACAACTTAATTCTAGAAGAAAAGTTAAGGTTTTTAAAAAATTGCCCTCAGGGCAAGGTCAAGGCCAAAATGTCTACAAATATGGTACCACAAGAAGGCTCTCACCATAAGGAAGTTACATACCAAATATGAACACCCTACAACTAAAAGCCTACCTTCTACAGGCAAGGTTTAAAGTTTTTTAAAAATTGCCCTCAGGGCAAGGTCAAGGTCAAAATGTCATCAAGTATGGTACCAGAAGAAAGCTCTCAACATAAGGAAGTTACATACCAAATATGAACACCCTACCACTAAAAGCCTACCTTCTAGAGGCTAGGTTAAAGTTTTTTTTTAAAAATTGCCCTCAGGGCAAGGTCAAGGTCAAAATGTCATCAAGTATAGTACCACTAGAAAGCTCTCATCATAAGGAAGTTACATACCAAATATTAACACCCTACAACTAAAAGCCCACCTTCTAGAGGCAAGGTTAAAAGTTTTTTTTTTAAATTGCCCTCAGGGCATGGTCAAGGTCAAAATGTCTACAAATTTGGTACCACTAGAAAGGTCTCATCATGAGGAAGTTACATACCAAATATAAACACCCTACCACTAAAAGCCTACCTTCTAGAGGCAAGGTTAAAGTTTTTTTAAAAATTGCCCTCATGGCAAGGTCAAGGTCAAAATGTCATCAAGTATGGTACCAGAAGAAAGCTCTCAACATAAGGAAGTTACATACCAAATATGAACACCCTACCACTAAAAGCCTACCTTCTAGAGGCAAGGTTAAAGTTTTTTTAAAAATTGNGGCAAGGTCAAGGTCAAAATGTCTACAAGTATAGTACCAGAAGAAAGCTCTCATCACAAGGAAGTCACATACCAAATATCAACATCCTAGCTTTTCAGGTCTCAATTCCACAAGCCAGGTTAAAGTCTTGCTGATGCCTACGCCGAGGACGCAGACGCCAGGGGTATGACAATAGCTCTCCAGATATTCGTCCCGGCGAGCTAAAAAATGGCCCTACTCAAATAATTTTACTGGCTTCTCAGAATGTTTTTTACTCCAATTTGGATAAAGAATAGTATTTTCTAACCTTTTCAAGTAAAAATTCTATAAAAAAAAACAAGATGTGTTTTGTGAAACACTTATGCCCCCCGAGTAGAAGTAAAGAAGAAACAATTATCAACTTTGAACAATGAATGTCCTTGTGACAAAATAATTTGTAGAAATAAATTCTGGTATCAACTGAAAAGTTTAATCACATCAAATGATGATTGCAATTGGATTCAAACACAGAAGTCTCCCAAATGAACCTCTCCAATCATTATCCAAGCATTATTAAGAAAACAATTTTCATTCCCCCTTTTTGGAATATTTATAGTCAACTCATTGTGTTCTGTCTATCAGTGTTATCAGTACTTTGATTACACCATGGATCATCAATATGGGTTCCCCAAAAGTGGAGGAATACTCAAAAGAGAAGAAATGAAATAATAGATATTTTTAGTAACATCCCTCATCATTGATATATATAACAAATAATACAAATACAGTAGAACTTCGATGGCTCGAACTGCAATAACTCGAACACCATGGATGCCTCGAACCCTTTTTGTGGTCCCTTGGGTAAAATTTAAACAAAGTTCGACCTCGATAACTTGAACACCCCTTTAGCTCGAACTGTTTTCATCGGTCCCTTGGGTGTTCGAGCCCTCGAAGTTCGACTGTACCTGTAAAACGAAAGTAAATAAATGAAGAAAATATGCTGAATGATTTAAAAAATCTTTTTTACAAAAAAATTCTATAGATATCAAGAAACATTTCATCATAAATGAGTTTAATTTCTATATATATAAAATAAAACAAAATATAATTTCATTTTTCTGGTGAAATTTTACCAGACAGTCACATGCCAAGGTCAAGGTCACGAGGTCAAATACTCTGGTACCAACTGATAGGTCTCTCCACAAGGAAAACACATGCAAACTATGAAAGCCCCATCACTAACCATTCAAAAGATATGCTCAATGTTAAAGTTTTTATGCAGTTGTTCACAGACCAAGGTCAAGGTCACAAGGTCAACTATTCTGGTACCAATTAAAAGGTCTTGTCACAAGGAATGCACATGCAAAATATGAAAGCCATATCACTTACCATTCAAAAGATATACCCTATGTTAAAGTTTATTATTTTTTTTCAGAAAGATCATCACATGTCAAGGTCAAGGTCATGAGGTCCAAAATTTTGGTATGGTTAGAAAGGTCTCTCAACAAGGAATACAAATGCAAACTATGAAAGCCCTATCACTTACCATTCAAAAGATATGCTCAATGTTAAAGTTTTTATGCAGTTGCTAAATGTTTCTTCTGTACTTCTACTCGGGGGTATAAGTGTTTCACAAAATACATCTTGTTTTTCATAGAAATAGTCTGACATGCACATGTACAATGTACATATGCATGTATGCAGCCCTTATTTTCGAATACATGTACATTTCATGCATACATTGTATATTGGCAACAAACAGCTCAATAGTAACGTAAGTAAAATTTTCGACTGGATACAAGCAGCAAATAACAAAATATATAAACAAGATGTGTTTGTGAAACACTACATATGCCCCTATATTCTACAGTTAAATATATGAAAATACCCAATTTTACCCTTTTGGCCTCTGTAATCTTGACCTTTGACCTAACTTTTTTTGCATATTTGATTATTTATGTTCCTCTTGACAAGACCTATACACTTGCCAAGTATTAAAAGTAGGGAATACTCCAGTATCGCTTGGAAGGTACCAATATCGAGTACCAAATTGGTACTTGAATTCTTGGCATTGAAACTGCCATTCTCTTTGTTAATACGACTCACTCCGTATTTCAGAGCATTACATTAGGCCTAAAAACATAAAAAACTCGCTACTGTCCCCTAGACAGACATATTAAACATCTAAAGAAACATGTACAGTGAGTCTATGCTACTTCAAATTCAAAAGCAAATATCTCCCAAAATACTTTTTAAAAA